>APFE031747621.1:184341-201848 GCA_000404065.3 Pinus taeda
AAATAATCAAAAACATGCAATAAACAAATGAGAATGGTGGATCAAGCCAAATTAGGAAGTTGAATGAGCCCAAATAATTGTACATTTTTGGCGCTCATCAGTTGGCTAGGAGTGGGAACTAAATGATAAAATAAGGAACCAAGACATTCCCATGGAAGAATGGGAAACATAGTTCTTGACCCAGGGAACTCCCGAGGACATCACACTCTTTCAGACAGACGATCCAACAATACTGGGTCATGAAGAATGTGATGGCCCGAGCTATGACTCTCAATAGGGAACAAGAAGCAAGTAAAGGCCCAGAGACAAAGGAAGACATCAAGGAAAAGGATCCCATCAGGGCAGAACTCCTCAGGGAGATAGCGGGAGTCCAGATCCAAACTTACAAAAACAACTGAGCACAAGGGAGAATTGAACAAACACTACAAGACATGAAGAGAAGCGAGATGTTGGACTCTAATGCCAAAGCACCGGCCCCAATAATATCCTTGGATGAGGATTGAAGCAGAGGTCCAGTTACTTTTTGTTGAAGTTTTATGATGAATAGTTTTATACTTGTTAGACTTGAACTGCAATATAGATAATGCTGCTAGATGGATAGAGAAGGACCTTTTTAAATTTTAGACAACATTTAATGCCGACAGGTGGCTATTTGGTTTCCTTCGGGCAGGTAAGACCACCTGGAACAAATGGAAAATTTGATTTTGAACAGATAATGTAAATAGAGGAAGTACCACCAAGTTCACAAAAAAAAAATGTAAGATATGTGTAATTGTTCACCCCCCACACACACATATATTTATATTCCAAATTTTACATTCTAAAAAAACTTTACACTTTAAAAATTTAAAATTAACATAAATCTATATTGATTTTAAATTATTTTTAAAAACTTAAGTAGCTTATCCCCGACGGGGTGACAAATATCGAGGGCAGTCTGCAACATGTACCATGAAGGAGAAAATTTAGCAGACTATGGAGGACAATCATCTCATCCTCCCGTCACATATGGTGTATGATGAATATTAAGGTGTTGCGTGTGATGCTTCATTTCTTCTCTTTAGGATTTAGAGTGGGAGAGGGTGGTGGGCTTATGGCACCTGTCAGGTTTCAGGATTGCTAGTATGCTATGATATTTTGGTGGCTATCTTCTCATGGTTCGAGATCTAGTAGTCGGATGGGTTTCTACGACCTTTGGTTAGTCTGTGACTAGTGGAGATTCTGTCGTCGTCATCTCCTCCACCGGGTTTGGCTCTCAAAAATTCTAAGCTCCTCTCCCTTCACATGTTTTTTCCTTTTTCTTTAGAGCCTTGTGTGAATTCTACATGGTAATTGGGATGACCTTAGGACTCATTCTTGTGTTGTTTTTTAGCTCTTTCTATGCTTGTTTTCTATGCTCAGGAGGGTGTCTGAGTCTCCTGATAGCTGGTTACCTTTAGGGTCCTCTTATCTTTGTGGGTTTTTTATTAGTTTCCTGAGATCTATTGTTGGGTGGGAAGAATTAGGGTTTGGTGGTGGAAATACGGTCTAAAGGTGTTTGCGGAGACTTGTTATTAGGTTGGGTTCATACCTCCTGTGTTTGTGCCTAGGAGTCAAGCCTTTATGTTTGTGACCTTGTTCGTTGACGCTTCCTCTGGTAGAGGTGACAATGAGTTCTCAGTTTGGTTTGTTTGTTGCGTTTTTGTGGTTCCAATTGCAACTCCTTGGGCTGGCGATAGAAGATTGGCAGTTTCGAGAAGTAGCAGTTTGCTGGACAATTCGAGGCTGCCTATTACTTTGCTGCGGTTCATGGTGCGTTGAGAGGGGTCATTATTCATTGTTGTTTCTGTGTTATAGGTGTATCCTTGTGCCCTCACCATGCGACCTATGTCGCGTAATTCTCATTCCCTACCTTAGTGGAGGGGAGCTTCTTCTAGTCAGGGTGGGGGCAACAACGAGTCGAAGGTGGTGTTGGCGGGCTAGGTTTCTTAGTATCCATCGTGGGGTGGTCGAACTCCTGGAGGTTTTTTTGGGTAGCATCGAGGGCCTATGGTGGCAAGGGTGGAGTGTGTGCTATTCAAGGTGGGCATGTAGCTAGGAAGGGAAAGAAAGGTGGTGCGAAGTGTGGGGTTGGAGTAGGTGCGCGCGGTTGGAATCAGAGGTCGGGGTGTGCAGGGGCTGTTGGTCGGCAATGATGCTTTGAGGCCTATCATGACCTATTTCAAAATGTCTTTGATCATCTGGAAGCTTATGATAAGGTCTGGAAGGAATCGCACAGGGTTTTTATTGCCACACTCAACCAACTCCATTACTGTCAATGCCATGTCAGAGAGACGATTGTGGTGGTTTGGCACGGGAAAAATATACTATCTGAAAAGGTGGAAATGTGGATGGCTCACTTCGAGCAACGTGTTCAGTGTCCTTATCATCCCCCCTCCCCCTCCCCCTCCAGGGACTGGTCCTGACAACCCTATGTCTATTACTTCTGAAAGTTGAGCATGGTCATAGGTGTTCTTCTAGTTTTGTTTATCTTTTGGTGATTTTGGTCTGTCAAGCTGTGGATTGTTCCTTTAGTTGTGCTAATTTTTATTTGTCATATGCTACTAGCGTTAGTTAACAAACCTGATCGGGGTGAGACTACCTGCATTTTGATATCTATGTACTCTCCTTTTGAAGAATGAATAGAACTTTGACTTACAAAAAAAAAAAAACTTAAATAACTTCTCAATCTTAATAATTAGGCTAATAAGAACTCTATATTTGCATTGTCATAAGAAATCTATATTTGCATTGTTCTGAGGGATCCTATGCAAAATCTTTTGAGGTGAACTAAATATATTGTCATTTTTTTCCTTAATGAATTGCTCATATTGGCACATCAATTAATTTCAATTGTCTGAACAACCTTGGCAGCTTGCCCTAAATGGTGTCTGGAATAATGTGGTGCGTTGATGTTGTACGATTCTTTTGACAGTGGTTGTACTCACAAAGACAATAATTATTAGTATCATAATTATTTATTGGTTCTACCGTTGCTACAAATTCGCCCTGACAATAGTTTTCTAGCTGGAATCCAGTTATTTTTTTTAAGAAATCAGAATGTTGGAGTGTTTGAATTGTTTTTTGATGATGGAAATGGACTTAGCACCATCAATAACCCCAAAAATGCCCAAAATCCCAAAGTTTGACAACTATAACTCATATTTTCAAATATTTCTACCAAATTTTATCCTAATCTTACTAAAATTTTCATTTTTCATTATTTTCAAAACTAATTTATAATTTTTTTAAACTGCCCTTTATATTATATATTTATTTATAAAAATCGGCAATGAACGGGGTACGGGATAGTAAAAGATTTTTATACATAATATTCCATATTTAATGTTGTAGTGGAAGGCACATAGGTTATTAGATTTGAAAACCTTTAAATTTAATAAATTACATGCCATATGGTGTAACATTAATTTAATTTAATAGATAAATCAAAACAGAAAATACTGCGTTTATTATATAGATTAAGAGAATTTTATTTATATATAATGTTTTTAACATTTTAATAACGGATAAGTACTTTTAAATAATGTAGATTTACTTTAAATTTTTAACGGTGTAAATTTATTTATTGTAATTAATGTGAAAGATAATATATTTAAAAGTTTATTATAAATTTATTTTAATTGTGAATCTAATAAACACTGAGAGGTATTAAATTAAATTTTGTTAGAGTATTATTTTTTTTTAATATAAATTTAAAAAGTTATATTTTTCAAGAGGACATGATATATGATGGTTAAGATAAATCAAGATTTCTCTCTTGCTCAATGTCAATAAGTGAAATAATGATAATTGAAATGCTATACCAACTCTATCTTAACTCTAGATCTACAGTGTCTAGAGGGATTAAATCTCTTTTCACCTTAAAAGAGATTTAAATCTAAAGAGATTTGATCTCTCTCCACATTTGGTGTATTCAGAGTTAGAATGGATCTAGATTGGTTTAATTTCCTCCTTTAAATAGGCTATATTCCACATGAATACCCTGGGTCAATACCATGAGTTCTTTTAAACGTGGAGCTCAAAAAAACGCCAACTTAACCAAGCCAAACTTTCCTTATTATTTTAGTTTAAAGTTATTTTTATCTAAATTTTTCCGATAATAATTGTACAGAAATTTCTATGTTTGAAGTTTCTGTAAACACCACCCATTATGAAGAACCAAAAAACAATCATATGGTAAGCTTGAAAGTTGATCAAACCTAAAAATAATGAAAAGAGGAACACTTAATAAATATACTAAAAAAAATGAACAATCAAAAGAAAATAAATAAATAAATGAAATTAAGAATGTAGTGAAAAAAAAAAATATTTTTTTTATTTAAATAAATAAAATGTATATTAAACGGTCGTAATTTAGATTTCTTAAAAATAATTGATTTTTAATTTTAATTTATATAAATAGAATTTAATATGAATTACGTAAAATAAAATAGAATTTGCTAATAGTTTAGAGTTTTTAATTTTAAGAAAAATTAGTTCAAACTTAAAAGAATATAAAAATATATATTTAATTGATAATTTAATTAATTTATAAATTGAAAAAAAAAAAAATTTGTTAGTATTTGGAATTAGAATTTTAATACAAATAATATTTAATTATTATTATATTTAGATGTATATTTTAAATAATAATAATATTAAATTGATTAAATAGAGAGGAAGAGTATATCTATATTTCAAGGAAAAATCGTAATTTTCATTAATAGGTTGAAAATTATATATTGCAGATGCTTAAAGAAGCATACGATGTAAGCTGTGGTGTACTACTTTTAGATGTTCTTGTACAAAAAACATCGTAGGGTATAATAGTAGTAATTATATAATTACATGTCCAAAATAGATATATACATAAAACTGTTCTGGAAACCAAAAGCACTAGCAGTAGCTCAAAAAACGATGAAATCAGGCCCTGTCAGGCCCTTATATTCTCTTATCAATGTACAAGCGATCATAGTATTGATAGAAGTCTGATCCCCTTTGTTCATGTATCAACCATAGGCCCCTAGGCTAGATCGCGACATCCTTGCATCGCTGATCGAAAATATCAGGTTGCGTTCCTTGTAGATCTGATGACAATAGTTGGAGTCAAAGTGGTATTTCAAATGCAGTGCATCATCTAGTATATTCCTGAGTGTGTGCGCATGAAGATAGATGTACCATTGAACCAATTTATAATGATCTTAGAGTCACCAAATATTTGTATATTCCTACACTCCTTTTCTAAAGAAAATTGCAAAAGATGTCTGAGTGTGATCAATTCTGTAAAGTTGTTGGTGCCATTTCCCAAACCCATTTGAATTTTAAAAATATGATTATTTGATAAATGTAATAGGACCCCTCCCCCAAAGCCACGCGCTTGGGTTGATCCATCAAAATAGGCCCAAGATATGTTTCTAACAATGGCTTCAGGAATGATGGTTCGCAAGGGCGCAGGTCGATCATCATCAGGAATGTTGGAGTAAATGGATAAAACATGTGCAGAAGCCTGAGTCCAGTGAAGTTCAATATCATTGAAAATGGATTTATTGTGGATCAGCCAAATAGCCCAACGTACCAATAGAGGAATATTCCTAACTTTAGGAGGATGGTCCGAGGTCCACCATGCTTGCCAGGCCTCAAGAATGGAGTTCCTTGTCATCAAAAAGTGATAGAGAGGGAGAAGAGAATCTAAGTCCAGAAAGCCAAAATGGTGGGACAGTGAAGGAAGAGATGTTCAATAGTCTCAGAGTCCTGCCCGCATAGGATGCACCAGGTAGGGCCATGGAAAGATTGTTTCTTTAAGTTCTCTCCTATAGGGGCTTTGTGGTGGAGGACAATCCACATGAAGAGTCTGGTTTGTGGAGGGGCTTTCAATTTCCATAATACACTCCACCACCAGTCCATATCTGAAGTTTGGTGGGACTATATCTTCATCATGGCCAATATATCACCCCAATTGGGGTGGGGAATTGAACCATTGACTTCACATCAAGGAGTGTCTTAACATAGCACAAGTGACTTCACATCAAGGAGTGCCTTAACATAGCACTAGTGAATTCACATCAAGGAGTGCCTTAACATATCACCCAATTACCATCCATCCAAGACCCCGTGGACTATATTTCAAAAAATATATTATTTTTATATAGATAAATTTATTTATTTATGGGAAGAATATGATAGGGTTAATAGTCTAATGTTATGGTATTTAAATATATTTAGTTGTTAAATTATAGATATAAAAACATTATTCCCCGGCTGCGGGTGATTAATTGGGTTATTAATGAGGGGGCGGCCTCCCCACTGGGCAAGTGGCAGCCCAGAACTGCCAGCTGTAGAGGCGATCTACGGGCCTGCCACCCCCGTCCTGATAAAATCAATGCAACACTTAATACTGGCCTGCAAATTGCCGTTAGCTGCTTTATCTTTGGCATTCAATTCGCCTCTCTGGTGCTTTGCGTGCAGTCGGCCTGCGTTGGAATGTTCAGCGCTTGGAATGTCGCTCTGTGGCTCTTTATGAACCAGCCGTCGCTGGGTAGGCCATATTTGGGGTCTGTTCATTGTGTCATTTGGCTGTGGATGATTTGCTCCTGCGATTTAACGCTGATGATTGAGCCTTGGCAGCGGTTTCTAAGGTTCAGACATCGGCCCTCTGCTTAGAAGGCCTTGGTCTCTTCCTTGGGGTGCCCTGGCTCTCTCATCTGCAAGCTCCAGTTTGTTTTAGTCTATGTTTGCATTGCGTCCCTTGGCACTCAGGGTGACTCTCCGGTTCAGCTCTCGGTGGTAAGTCTCGCCCCGCCCCTCTGCGTTTTTTCAGAGTTTTATTCGTCGCCCTTCGTGCTTCTGTCCACTACTCCACCTCTGGACAAGGTCAATTGGTTCTTTGTGAACTGTGGCGGGGGGAAAACTAGTTCTCTGTGCAGCCTTTTTTGCAGCGACGCTCCAGAATGCCACGTGAATGGCTCCGCCTCAGCAGTCGCAGGGGTGGGTCTCGGGGAGGCGCAAGAGGAAGAGCTTCCCCTCAGCACTCCTCACCCTCATTGGATTCCCCCTCTGAAGAAGTCAGCTCCCATGGGGCAAGGTGGGGCCGAGGTAGAGGAAGAGGCCGAGGCCATGCAGCTGCGTGCTTGCACAGCTCTCACCCCTCAACCCGTTTTCGGTTCCCATGTTCCCTGGATAATGCCACTTATTATGTATTGGTGCGGATTGAGAAGTACGAAAACGCAGCCTCTCCAGAAGTCCCTGCGGAGCCTCGGCCACCTTCTCCTGTTCAATGTCCAAGATTGCAGCCTGCGGAAGCCTCGGGTGCGGTGGCAGGTCCAAGCGAGCCGGCAAAGGATGATGCTCCTTACACAGATTCGAGTGCGTCCGATCAGTATGGTTGCAGAATTGTTGAGGAGAAACCATCCACCTCCGTGGATGCTTGAGCTCATCTCCTTGCTGTTTTGGCGGTCACTTCGGCGGTTTTAGGTTGTGTGTTCGGTTGCCATAGTGTGCAACGTTTGTTGTGGGATAGTCTTGTTCCTTTCAGGTCTGTTCAAGAAGAATTCAGTCTATATATGTATCTATGTCTATTGGTATATCTATGTTTGTATGTATCTCCTTGCAAAGGCCGGGATAGGGAGTTTTGGCATGTGTCTAGCGGTTTGGCCTTCAATGGGTTCCGGTCTGTGTTCAATTGTCAGTCTTACAGCCTTTCAGTCTCTCAGTCTTTCAGTCATGGACGGTGTTATGGTCGCTTCTTTCTTCCAGTGTTAAAGTCCAGCTGTAACCATCTCAGCATGGCGGATGTAAGCTTTTTTGTAACCCTTTTTGTATAATAATAGAAGTAGCATAAATTACACAAAAAAAATATAAAAACATAATTATTTCATTTGTTTAATAGCTTTAAATTTTCTTAGATAATTTATTTATTTATTATATTTATATGTATATATATCTATATTAGTAATTATTAGTAACAAATATATTTAAAACTTCTGAAAGATATGGAATCAAATAGAGGGAGATTTATATTAAAAGCTATATTATTTTTATATTTATTTATTTATGGGAAGGATCTGATATGGTAAATAGAATAAGTTAATTAGGTGTAACGTTATGATATTATAATATATAATGGATAATATATTAATGAGAATTGGAAAATTTAAATAATATTAAAATTATAAAATGTGTCTCTGTGTGTGGAAAGAGGGAGGAAACGATACCCAAGAAAAAACGAGGGGAAGAGGGGGTTGCAGCGCTAGGGGAAGAAAGGAAGATGAATAAAAGGAGGGGATTAAGAAGAAAGAAGATGGATTATAGGTTTCCAGGAGTGGATAGACTTTTAAGCATCTTCCCTATTGAAATTATTGGGGTGTTTTTAAATTTTTAAAGCTTCCCTGATGACACGAGAATTATGAAAAGGTATGCAAGCTAGGGTTTGATCCTAGTCAAAGAAAACAAGGTTCTTGTTATTATATGAATGCTCCTCAATGGCATACTTAGTCACTTTGGGATAATTGTTATTTGTGATGTGCTCCTAAAGGTGGGCAATGATAGGATGAGTTATTTGGGAAATATAATAGTTACCGCATGAATAAGGAATTTGGTAGACACTTGATCCTTGTATGGGGTCTGAATTATCTTTGGCTAGCTAAAATAATTGTCTGAGGGTCCTATGGGGCTTGAAGATGGTCTTAGTGTTCTTTTTGGATAGAATATTGGAAATGACATCAATAGTTCCTTTAATGTAAGCGAGAGTGACTTGGTTTAAGTGCAAGGAGGGGTCAGAGGGGTTGGATCTAGGGCAAGAGGCAGTTTGGAAAGCTTTATGAATTTGAGAGGCAAAGTATCCATTGGCTTTGAAAGCATGTATTATGTGGGATGTTTCCAAGGGAAGGAACTGGGGAGCAGAGATTTTAAGAACTTGGGAGATAAGGGTCTTAAGGACAGCTAATTTTTGGGAAGGGTGGTGGTGAGAATGGGCTTGAAGATAATGTTCAACATGGTTATTTTTCAGTAGACTTGGTGGGTAAAAGAGTCATTAGGAAAACGAGTGACAATGACATCAAGAAAAGAAAGAGAATTATTAAAATTTATTTCCATATTGAATTGAACATGGGGCGAAATGCTATTGAAATGGTCGAGAAAGCCATGAAGGGCTTGACGACCACACTTCCAAATAACAGCAGTGTCACCTACAAATCTAAACCAACATTTTGGCTTGAAATGCCATGAGTTTAGGGCTCTGGCTTTGAAATGTTCCATAAAGATATCAAAAAATTAGGGAAAGGGAAGAACCCATATCAGTACCTTCACGTTTCTCATAGATGATGTAATTGTAAAAAATAAGGTTAAAGAGAGGAAGATATTGATAAGGTTAAGGTTTTCTTCGTCAACCATATTATCAATTATGTTAAGGGCTTCGAGGAAAATAAATTTTGTGAATAGGGAGAACTTATCGAAATTAACCAAAAGGTCATTTTCTTCAAGACATAAGTTTTTGGTTTTATGCATAAAGTCAGCAGAGTCTTTTATATAAGATGGGGTGTAGCCTACAAATTTTTCAATCTTTGTCGCTAAATACCGTTGAAAATGCAGCAAGAAAATCTCAATTTGACTTTGTCTTGGTCAAACTAGAGAAAATTTGAATTTCTATTTTAGAATAAACCTTGGAGGTAGTTAATTGAGGTGACGTGGCACTTTTCACTCAGTTAACTCAGTTAATTTGAGCTGGGGAAGCTTGAGTTTAGTTCAATATGTTTGATTTCTAATTTGTAGCAATATATTTTAGTTAATTTGAGTTATTGTCATTTTAACTAGTTCTAACTGTCAGAAGAACTAGTGGAGGCCAAGCTGTGGAAGTGGAACTTCAACCAAACTCAGTGGTCAACCAGTTAACTGATTAATCAACCCAAAATAATTGTTGCATGAAGATAATTCGAGTTACCCAGTTGAGATGGAGGTTCCAAGGCAGTGTACTATCAATTGTAGCATATTCCAATGTGTGCAAGTGGTGCATGAAATGAGAGGAAGGACCTTAGGGAATTGCACAATTCAATAGTGGGAAATTCCTAAATAATAGGGGCCAATTTCCCAAGGGAACAATGCAAGGAAATAGGATCTTGGAGGGCTTGAAAATTGGATAAGTGTTGGCCACAGTCAGTCAGTCAGGCATAGGGATATAATATATAGTTGTAGGGTGTGCTCAGGCTTGAGCAAGCATATGTATTTCATCTCTATTCTCTGATTAATGCAATATAGATAGTAAGGGGTTTTGAGCAGTTGCTTTACCCTAGATAAATATTTGTGCATTTGTGATGCTTCCTTTTGCATGTCTACAATTCTTGTTCTACATGGTGAATTAAATTCCACAAATCAATAGAGTAACTTCAAGTCTTGTGATTAGTAAATTTCATGAGCAATATTGAATATGCACATTGATTGCTACATGGTATCGGAGCTGGAATCACTATAGAACAAAGATTTTGAAGTTGTCATTGCAGGAGGTTCGAATTTGAAGATCAGTGTTGAAAGTTTTCTTCAGGAATGAGAAGATGGATTTCAATGGACTCAGGATCAAGTATGCCTTGGAAGGCACCTCAAACTTTGTTGCATGGAAGGACCGTATGAAGGCAATATTGGATGCCAATGGGCTTCTAGAATACATCAAGACATATGTAGAAAAACCCCAAGCATATGATGCCCATAATATTGCTCAGTGGAAGAAAGATGTGGCCAAACTGAGGAGAATCATATCGGAAGGAGTACAGGATAATATTGTCTCGAATCTCCATGGAAAGAGACTCTATTCGTGATGTGGAAAACACTGATAGAATTGTTCAAGAATAATAATGTTCACAGGAAGTTATCACTCAAGGACAAGCTTTGAAGTATCAAGATGTTGAAGAATGACACAATTCCGTAGTATATGAGTAGGTTTACACAATGTCATGATGAACTTGTTGGGGTCAGTGTTATTTCCTTGAAGAAGACTTGGTAGCTCTAGCCCTTTTAGGCCTTCCCAAAAGCTGGCATAACTATCAAGATTTGGTAAATGGAAGGGAGAAACTACCAGGTTGGTAGGGCTTATGCTCTGATCTGGTGCAGGAAGAAATAAGGTGGAATACCAGAGACATGACTTCATCTAAGGGTGAGGATGAGGAGAATTGTGCCTTGGTTGAAAAGGAAAAGAAAGGGAAAGGGAAGGAATCCTAATCAAACACATAATCTGTCAAGGGGGCAAGAAGAAAGACTTTTCTAGAATCAAGTGCTTTTACTGTCGTGAATTCGAGCACTATGCCATGAAGTGTCCACATAAGAAGTCAAGCAAGAAGACATCAGAAGGAGCAACAGGTGAATATTTGGCTTCATAGTTCTAGCTTTATTTTAATCTCATTGCATACATGACCGACATAGTGATGTGAAGCATGTGGTACCTCGACAACAATGCCTCATTCCATATGACAGGGAATAGATATTTTTTTAGTGATTTGGAGAAGAATATCCATATGCACATCGAGATGGGAGATGGTGAAAAGTACAATGCGATTAGGATTGGTACAATCACCTTTCAGAGGGAGTCGAGCTCCACTATCAGGCTCAAGGATGTGATGTTTGTTCCAAGTTTAAAGAAGAATCTTGTCTCCATTGCAGTTTTGGAAGACCGTGGTTACGATGTGATCTTCAGCAAAGGAAAGGAATTCCTGAGACACATTGTCACGAGACAGGTGAAGAATATTGGGGTTTGTGTGAATAACCTCTACAAGCTAGATGTGGAGGATTCTGCTGCATTGAGCACAAAGGCAGAGAAGGTGCAGAGCCGCGATGTCGACAAACTTTGGCATAAAATACTTGGCCATTTGCATCATGGTGCTTTGAAGATCTTGTAGCAGATTACCATAGGCCTCCCCAAAGGAGCACTAGTGCAATAGGACACATGCAAAGGGTGTACCTTTGAGAAGTACACAAAAACCACTTTCCATGATCGGGACAACAGAGCACATGCAATCCTTGAAATAATCCACTATGATGTTTATGGAACTTTCTTGACAACCTCCACTTCCAGGCACAAGTATTTTTTCATCTTCATTGATGACTACTTGCAGAACTGCTAGATCTTCTTCATGCAAAAGAAGGATGATACCTTCTCCAAGTTCTTAGATTTCAAGGCACTGGTGGAGAAAGAAACAAGAAAGAAGGTGAAGGCTCTCAGGAGTGATAATGGAGGTGAGTACGTGTTGAATGAGTTTAAAAATTTATGTGGAAAGAAGGCATTCAATGAGCATTGATAACACCCCACAACCCACAGTAGAATGAGGTGGTTGAGAGGAAGAAACAAGGAATTGTGGGAGAAACACGGGCGATGTTTCATGAAAAAATCCTACCTCTGCACTTGCAGGATGAAGCATGGAACACAATGATGAGTCCTTGTCGAATTATTTGAATGATCACACCAGTGGAGGCTTTCTCGGGGAGGAAGTTGGATGTGTCACACTTCAAGATTTTTGGAGCCTCTGTCCATTTTCATGTCTCCAAAGCATCAAGGAAGAATCCATATCCGATAATAGAGTTGGGGGTATTTGTGGGTTACACAAAAACTCCCCACAACTACTATTTGTATTTTCCATCCCTCAAAATGTGAGTGGTATGACATGTTTTCAAATTTGACAAAGGCAAAGCCATGCTCTCTCTCTCTCTCGAGAGAGATTCATATTTCGCTAGAGGAGGATATTTTAGCTCCAAAGGAGGAGCCTTGGGATGTTGTGGAGTAGCCACAAGTTTAGAAGCAAAGAGTGGAGATAGACACCTAAGTAGAACCATATAGAGAAGGTAGGAAGAGGACCAAATAAGTTGAGAAACTTATGCAGGATGTGAGGGAGAATGTGGATTCTCCTTCAAATCATTGCAGATAGAGAAGGTCACCAGATCGATACACTGGATACATGGATCTAATAACTGACCTAATAGAGATTGAGCCATCCTATTTCGAGGAAGAAATAGAGAAACTATTATGGGTTGATTCAATGGTGGAGGAGTACAAATCCATTGTGAAGAACAATATTTGGGAAGTAGTCCCAACACCAATAGAAAAATCAGTTATGGGTTTGAGATGAATCTTAAAACTGAAGTAGGTAATAGACGAAAGCATAGAAAATTAGAAGAAAAGATTTTTGGCCAAGGGTTACTTTCAGGTGGAGGGGATTGGCTATGAGGAGACCCTTTCTCATGTAGAAAGGTACTCATCCATCAATTCAATCCTTGATTTGGTTGCACATATGGGGTGGAAGATCCACCAAATGGATTTAAAGATTTCATTCCTCAATGGAGTTATTGAGGAGGTGTATATCGAGCAACTAGAAGGCTTTGATATTTTTGATCTCAAGTCTCATGTGTGCAGACTCAAGCGAGAATTGTATGGTCTCAAGAAAGAACCTTGTGCTTGGTACACCAGGATCGATAGCTATCTCATCGGTTTGGGTTTCACAAAAATTGAAGTGAATGCAAACCTCTATCATATTTTGGTAGAAGGTAAATTGTTGATTATTATTTTATATGGTGATGACTTGATCTTGAATTGTGATGAACAGGTGATCAAATATTTCAAAGATGACCTTGCAAGAGAGTTTGAGATGAAGAACATAGATCTCATGCACTACTTCCTTGGATTGGAAGTATGGAAAGGTGATGGGGAACTATTTGTCTCTTAGGGCAAGTATGCCAATGAGATACTTCATAGGTTCCACATGGACAGGTGCAAACCCATGGAGACTCCTCTAGCAACCACATGGAGGAAAGAGGATGCCACTTCAGGCAAGGAAGTAGATGCGACTGTTTATCGGTAGTTGGTGGATTCACTCATGTATCTTGTTAACACACAACCATACATGTGATTTTTAGTCAACCAAATAAGCCAATCTATGGTTAGGACAACCAAACTGTTTTGGAGGATAGCTAAGTATGTTCTATGGTACCTTAGAGGAACTACCTAGTTTGGACTATGGTATAGACAAACAGAGGGAGTGAAATTGTGTGGCTTCACAGATGCAAATTGTGTAGGGAGTCCATCATAATGGAAAAGTTTATCATGTGTAATTTTCAGTGTTGACTCCGAAGTGGTTTATTGGCATAACAGGAAGAAGATACCAATGGCACCATTAGTAGCAGTAGAATACACGGTTGCAAGTCAAACACCATGTGAGGCAATCTTGATGAGAACGATACTTGTTGGCTTGTTTGGTCAGATGATGGATTATACTATGATTTATTGTGATAATTAGAGTTGCATCAAACTCTCCAGTAATCTTTTTTTTCACGATTGGCCCAAGCCTATTGATATCCAATGCCACCATCTACGGGATTGCGTGTAGAGGTGGATTATATTGTTGCAGTAAATTCCGACAGAGGAACAAGATGTCGATATTTTAACAAAGGCCTTGTCAAGGGGGAAGTTTGAGTTCCATAGGTGCAGGATAGGGGTGGTTGATAATCCCTTTCTTGATGAGAGGGAATGTTGAAAATGCAACAAGAAAATATCAGTTTGACTTTGCCTTAGTCAAATTAGAGAAAATTCGAATTTCTATTTCAGTAGAAATCTAGGAGGTAGTTAACTGAGGTGACATGGAACTTGTCACTTAGTTAACTCATTTAATTCGAGTTGGGGAAGCTTGAGTTAATTTCAATATGTTTTATTTTCAATTTGTAGCAATCTATTTCAGTTAATTTGAGTTATTGTCAGTTTAACTAGTTCTAAATGTCAAAGGAACTAGTGGAGGTCAAGTTGTAGAAGTGGAACTTCAACCACACTTAGTGATCAATGCGTTAACTAATTAATCAACTCAAAACAATTGTTGCGTGAAGATAATTTGAGTTACCTAGTTGAGATGGATATTCCAAGGTAGTGTACTATCAATTGTAGCATATTCCAATGCAATTGTAGCATATTCCAATGTGTAAAGGTGGTTCATGTGGTCAGAGGAATGACCCTAGGGAATTGCACACTTCAATAGTGGGAAATTCCTAAATAATAGGGTCTAATTTCCCAAGGGAACAACACAAGGAAATAAGAGCTTGGAGGGATCAAAAATAGGCTAACTGTTGGCCAGAGTGAGTTAGTCAGCCAGACAGATAGACTATACACTTGCAGTGTGTGCTCAGGCTTGAGAAAACATATGTATTTCATCTCTATTCTGATTAATGCAATACAGATAGCAAGGGGTTTTTTGCAGTTTCTTTCCCCTAGATAAATCTTTGTGCATGTGTGATGTTTCATTTTGCATGTCTATGATTCTTGTTTTAGATGGTGAATTAACTTCCGTAGATTAGTGGAGTAGCTTCAAGTCTTTTGGTTTAGTAAATTTCATGAGCAATATTGAATCTACACATTAATTTCTACAAATACTGACCAAGGGTGTGAGAAGGGGCTCCAATGGAACTAAAAATAGGTGTAAGGGGGAACCTAGGCTTGTGAATTTTGTGCTGATCATATATTTTAGGGGTTTGGGGTGCATGAGGGATGAGGCATTATTGAATGGAAGAATTCTATTACTCATTGTGTCACTAAGGCCATAAAATCCTCTTCCATAGATTCTTCCATTTAGCAACGCCTCATTCCTCATGCACCCCAAACCCCTAAAATCTATGGTCAACCCAAAATTCACAAGCCTGGGGACCCCCTTATACCTATTGTTAGTACTATTGGAGCCCCTACCCACACCCTTGGTCAGTGTTTAGTGATAAAGCTTCAAAAATTTGTAGGCTCCATCCCCTCTTATATAAAAGACTTAACTGAATTTATTCATTAAACCAAAAAAAAATTTTCTTGAAGAAAATGATCTTTTGGTTAGTTTCAATGTGATCTCCTTGTTCACAAAATTTCCTGTCCTCGGGGCTCTTAACATAATTACTAGTCCAGTTTACAAATAAATCCTTAACCTTATCAATATCTACCTCTCTTCAACCTTATTTTCTTACAAAGGCGTCATCTATGAGCAAACTGAAGGTAATGTTATGGGTTCTTCCCTTTCCCTGGTTGTGGCTAATATCTTTATGGAACATTTCAAAGCCATGGCCCTTAACTCATGGCATATCAAGCCCAAATGTTGGTTTAGATTTGTAGATGACATTGTCGTTATTTGGTAGAGTCATTGTCAAGCCCTCCATGCTTTTCTTGACCATCTCAATAGAATTTCGCCCCATATTCAATTCACTATGGAAATATAATATAAAAATTCTCTTCATTTTCTCGATGTTCTTCTCACTCATTTTCCCGATGGCTCACTTACCCACCAAGTTTTCTGAAAAATGACCCATACTGATCGTTATCTTCATGCCCATCATCACCACCACCCTTCTAAAAAATTAGGTGCCCTTAAGACCCTTATCTCCCGGGCCCTTAAAATCTCCACTCCCCAGTTCCTTACTGCACAAAAATCCTACCTAATCCATGTTTTCAAAGCCAGTGGCTACTTAGCCTCTAGAATTAACAATGCTTTCCATGCTACCATTCACCTTAGATCCAATCCCTTTGACCCCTCCCTATGCTTAAACCAAGTCACTCTCCCTTACATAAAAAGAACCACTGATGTAATTGCCAAGATTCTATCCAAAAAGAACATTAAGACCGTCTTCAAGCCCCATAGGACCCTTAGATAGTTATTCTAGTCAACCAAAGATAAGTCGGCCCCCATGCAAGGTTTAGGTGTCTACCAAATTTCTTGTTCATATGGTAAGTCTTATATTGGCCAAACAGGTCGTCCAATCATTGCTTACCTTAAGGAGGACATCGCATACAACAACCATCACAAAGTGGACAAGTATGCCATTATGGAGCATTCATATAACACCAACCACCTTATTTTCTTTGACCATGCTCGAACCCTAGCTTGTATACCTTTTCATAATTCTTGTGTCATCAGGGAAGCTTTAGAAATTGAAAACACCCCAATAATTTCAATAGGCAAGATGGCTATAAGATTAGCCAATCTTGGAAACCTATAATCCATCTTCTTTCTTCTTAATCCCCTCCCTTTATTTGACTTCCTTTCTTCCCCTAGTGCCCCCTCGCCCCCTTCTTTTTTCCTATTGTTTTGCTCCCTCCTTTCTTTCTATCATATATGTATATATTATTTATATATATATATATATATATATATATATATATATATTATATATTATATATATATATATATATATTATATATATATATATATATTTACTATTATATAAATTTTCAATTCTATTAATATATTATCACATTATATATTATAATATCATAACATTAGATCTAAATAACTTAATTGACGCGTTTCGAACCATTCAGTGTGGTTCATTGCCAAGGTAAGATGAAGAAACATATGGCATAAGTTGAAATAGAGAGAGCAATGTAGAGACCATTAATTTCAATGGTTATAATATAACGAATATATTTTAATAGATAGATGAAATATTTTAAATATGATATTAAGTCAACAACTAACAATAAAAATAAAAATAAATCTTTATTT
>APFE031747621.1:202607-222256 GCA_000404065.3 Pinus taeda
AATAAACTGTTTAAAAAGCCAGAAAGTTACAGAACAAGAGGGGGTTTATATTAAAATCTATATTCTTTTTATATTTACTTATTCTGAGAAAGATATGATATGATAAATAGAATAAGTTATTTAGGTATAATTTTATGATATTATAAAATATAATGTCATAATATATTATGAGAATGGAAAATTTATATAATAGTAATTTTTATATTTTGAAAGATATGATAGAAAGAGGGAGGGAGTATATTGTAGTAAAAAATAGTTTTTCTTTTAGACACTCGTCATTCTTATTGTCTTATACTGATGTGAAGTTTGGGGTTGCACTATATTTAGAGAGTCGTGGAGAAAAATTGAGATAATTCAAAAACAATTCATAACCTAAAACCTCAAAATCAAAGGAAATACTCCTTATCCTATCCTCGTGATCAAACCTAGCCTATCCCCCATTGAAAGTATGGCTATGTTTAGGTATCTGATGTATAAGAAGAAGCTTTACAACATGGAACCCAAGAGGCTGCCAAAAATTACTTCTAACTTTAGTTAAATCCCACACCTTCACCTTAAGTGTGGCTGGCATAAGGATGTCGAGTCTTGGCTCAATCTTTTGGGGATTAAGGAGGAGATCATCATGGGAAGCAAGGATATTGTCAAAGATACTATTACATCCAATTTTAAGGACAAGCTGTGGGATGATAAGGAGTCATAGGGTAAAAGGAAGCTAAGATACTATAAGGAGGTAATCAACCCCACCCTCGATAACCAAAGTTATCTCTTTGTATTGACTATCACTAGGAAAAAAAATGAACATTGTTAGGATAAGAACTAATTCTCATGATCTTCGAAGTGAAACCAGGCAGTGGTCTACTCCCAAGATTCCCTAGGAAAATAGACTCTATCATATTTGCGATACTAAGAAGGTGGAAGATCAAAAACACTTCCTTTTAGACTGCTCGACTCTTACTCACATCCGTTCTCAATTCTCTAACATTTGTCACACTTCCAATCTTCTTGACTTATTAAGCCAACCCAGCTATAGCGATCTTGGATCCCTTCTTTTTATCATAGAAGCAAGGTTTTGAAGAATCAAAATTAGATTCTTTTTCTTTTCTTGAATTCCGATAAACCACATTGGTCTTAGTGGATGTTAATCATCATCATCATCATAAATTTTGTTTATTTAAATACATAAATATATTATTTTATTTTATTTTTTACTACATTCTCAATTTGAGAATGAAGATTTCCATAGTAATTCATATTGCTTGAGACTTCTAGATATGAATTGTGTAGAGGTTTTCCTTGTCCGACGTTTCGAGTGGACACTCCACCTATCTGCTTTCTAGTTCCTGAAGATGGGTGGAGTGTCCACTCGAAACGTCGAAATGGCAAAACCTCTACATAGTTCATATCCGGAAGTCTCAAGCTACATTCTCAATTTATTTTTTATATAGTTTTTCATATTTTGACATTAATTCTCTTCTTTTAATATATTTTTATCCTTGTGACCATTATTCCAGTATTCGACCTCTCATTATTTTTAGGTTTGATAAGCTCTCACGCTTACCATCTGATTTCTTTTTGGTCCTTGATGATGGGTGGAGTGTCCACCCAAAATGTGAGACAATGAAAACTTATGCACAATTCATATTTGAAAGATTCAGACAATATGAATGGAAATATCCACTCTCAAATAAAGTTATTTTTGTTTTAACATAGAGTTATTTTTAATTTTAATTTAATTTGATCATTTTACCAAGTAAAAATGTTTAACGCAATGTTATTTTTATTTTTATTAATAAATATAAATATAACTATCACTTTCATTTTATTTTTATATTGTTATTTGACCAAGTAAAATGTTTACTAACAAGACAAGACAACATCTCTTCCATTTTGGATTGGAGAGTGCCTCTCGCACACACAATTTTAATTTTCAATTACTTTATAAATATATAAACTTATTATTATTATTATTTTAAACCATATATATGTAAATTGCTAACATTGCATTGAAATAATTTAGTTAACATAAGCATTGATATACTTTATTTATGGATTCCACTATTCACATTAAAACTTATTAATATATTTTTAAATACATTTTTTTTTTTGGTTATAAATAAGCACTGAAACAATACAACCATATTCTCATCAACAAACTGGATATTACATTACAAATGTTTTTCTTCCTAGACCAAATTTTACAAAATTTACATCCAAAAGGGTAGCTCCAAATTTTTCCATGATTTCTACTAATTGTTATCTTCCATCCCAGTGGCTTGGCCCTAACATACTTTTGAGACTTGACATGACTAAACATAACATGATTATATAAAATTTCAAGCAACCATACCAAAAAACATAACAAAGGATTATAGATTCAGATTAGTTAATAGGGTTGTCATCTGTAGGGGGGTCTGCTTAATCTTCGAAGGTCCTAGTCACTGCCTTAACATGATGAATCTCCTCTATTGTTGTGCAAATAATCGTGACGAACAATAGCCAGTTGGTTCTCCCCATTGCTGGGTGGAATTTCCAAGTGATGGATGTAGTGCACGCCAGAGAATCAATCTAGTCCTTCTAACAAAGTTCAAAGTTAACCAGAGTGGACAGGTGGGTCTCCAACCTCTCTACTCGCTGCTAGAGGATCTCAAATTTCCTCGATTCAGCTCCTTATGGGCTAGTTTCAACAATGATTTTTCCCATCAGCATTTTTATATGCCACACGATGTCCATTATTTTATGAAACATGTTTTCTCGGGTCCAAGTAATGCTTGTGTCTATCACCTAGTCAAACTCCTCTGCCACGTGGTACTCTAATTTTTTCGCTCTTAACTCCCAAAATTATTTTTCTTTCACTTCCATAATGGCCTTTCCCTCTTCCAGGATAAGGTCCACATAAGCTTGTGTTGTCACCTATGCCATAGTCTCTATTCTGGTTCTCTTACGGGGGGTGGTTGATGATTTTCTGCCATGGGGTCATCCCCTGCAATAAGCCTTCTTGCCCCATTCCATACTCCAGTGGATCATTGTTCCTCTCAACAACAAAAACATAGTTTGTTTTTTGAGGAATTACAGAATGTTATGCATGAAAATCTAGGAAGGTGGGTACTAAATAACATTATGTACCCAAATCCCGAAGTCCCCACTATGCTGAAACTTGCTTATTTCAGTCATTATTTCCATATTGGGGTGTGATAACACCCACAAGTTCATCTGTGCACACCACATCCTCCCTCGAGTCTACTTCAACCAATATCTCTTCATTATTGCACAATTTGACATGAGGATTAATTGTGAGTGTCTCCTTGACTTATAATCATTACTATTCTTGGAGATATGTTGGCTTGAGGGGGCTTGGACCCAAGTTCGGAGTTAGCTACACTAACCAACAAAACCCTACACTACCGGCCCTTTTGGCAACAACCAATGTAGCATAGGATGCAATCTCACCCGAGGCAGTATTGGGGGATGCTAGAACCAGGGTTTTGCATCCAGAGGGCTATTTAATGTGTTTTCTATAGATCTAGGGCTTTATCTTGACCTTCGCAAACCCTAACCCTTGAAACCCGGAACTTACAATGAATAACAATTAGCAGGGTTATGTCCTTCGCTGATTGTGGTAAACATGCATAATACCATATAAATAAACAGATCTATGTCTTCACGAATCTATTAAGTACTTTTCTTGATTAAATGCATTTAATAGTTCATAATTACAACAAATTCAGAAATAAACAACAATACAAATACATAGATATCACTTCAAAATATGCCTTTATTATGCTTAGATTTTCAGATACAAACTCGTTCCAACCTTGCGCACATAGCTGCAGGGGCCCGCGCACTCAGCTGCGAACTTAGCAAGGTCTCTGTGCACACAGCAGAAGGAGCCTTACCCTTAGGATAAGTACATAATAGATAAAATAAAACTCAACTCATGTACTTATTCCATTTCACTAACCTACGATTCTTCTACGAATTCCTTTTATACTCTTCCTTCATTATAATACCATGGTTCGCGAACCATGGGCGGGTCTCAAAACAACTTGACTTTAACAAACTAAGGGGATTTGACCTTCCTAAATCACCTTTGACTCCTATTGACCTGCGCAACTCGTGCTCTGCTCCTCAAAATGTGAAGACTTTACAATAAATTTAACAAAACTTTAACAAAATTTGACCCAGGGGAACTCGTCCCAACAAGCGCCCAACACAAAGTTGTGACTCATACTGAGTCACTCTGCTTGGATTGAGGGTGCTTGAAACCAGGTTCGGAGTTAGCTGTGCTAACCAACAAAACCCTACACTACCGGCCCTTTCGGCAACAACCTACGTAGCGCAGGCTGTAGTCTCACTCGAGGCAGTATTGGGGGATGCTAGAACCAGGTTTCTTCATCCAGATGGCTATGTGATGTGTTTTCTGCAGAGCTAGGGATTTATCTTAACCTTTGTGAACCCTAACCCTTGAAACCCAGAACTTATAGTAAATAACAGTTAACAGGGTTATGTCCTTCTTCGATTGCTCTAAACATGCATAATATCATATGAATAAACAGATATATTTCTTCGCGAATCTATTAAGTACTTTTCCTGATTAAATGCATTCAATAGTTCATAATTACAAAAACTTCATAAATAAACAACAATACAAATACATATATTTCACTTCAAAATATGCTTGTATTATGCTTAGGTTTTCAGATACAAACTCGTTCCAACCCTACGCACATAGTTGCAGGGTCCCGCGCACTCAGCCGCAAACTTACCAAGGTCTCCGCGCACATAGCTGCAAGAGCCTTCCCCTTCGCCTAAATACATAATAGATAAACTCAAACTCAACATATTGTACTGCTTCCACTTCACTGACCTATGATTCTTCTAAGACTTCCTTTTATACTCTTCATTACAATACCATGGTCTGCTAACCATGGGTGGGTCTCAAAACAACTTGACTTTAAAAAACTAAGGGGATTTGACCTTCCTAAATCCCCTTTGACTCCTATTGTCCTGCACTACTTGCACTTCTCTCCTTAGAATTTGGAGACTTTACAATAAATTTAACAAAAAATTAACAAAAATTTAACAAAATTTGACCTAGGGGACCCCATCCCAACAGCCCCCTAACACAATGTTGTGACTCGTCTTGAGTCACTCTAGTAGTGTTGCCTCAAGCTTTGGCTCTAGGCTGCTGAATTCCATCTTCAATGCTTGAATATCTATTGTTCCTTGTTCAGGGGCTTGTCAAACTTCTTTCACCAAATTCTCCATCATCGAACCTTCGACTGCAAGGCCCATGGTTCACTCTATCTATTGAGGAGCTTTTAACTTGCTTTTGCTAATCTGTGACAATTGGCTTGCTTCCTCAGCCCATGGTTATGTCCTTGAGGAAATAATAGAGGCCTTTCGATGCCAATCTGGGTATGTATGAATTTCCCTTCTTGGATTCTGGTGAACCTCTGCACAGGTGCTAAGGTACGCGTTGTTGCCCTAATCTTATCAAACTACATTTTCTTTTCGCAAATGTTAGCTCTGATTGTATGCAAGTGTGTGTCCTCCTTTAGCAAGTTTCACATTTCCATTATTTTCTCAAACAATTGGTTGCATTCCTTGACTGCAACGACTAGGGTTTTCACATTTTCTTTAATGTAAGTTTTGTGCTACTCTCTGAACTCCAAAGGTGTGGTTGGCTGCAGCTTCAGTTGAAGCTTGAAAATCTGCAGCTATAGCTCAAACTGAGCCTTTCTAATTTCCTCCTTGGATTCCTTTATTGTAGTATCTAAGTTATGAATTTTATCTATAGAGGCTGCCTCGGCTCGAATTTGGAGCTCAGGGAGCTCACTGCACACTTGGGTAAGGGCTGCCTCTAGCTCTTGATTGCACTGCATCACTTGGTCACGGCCCTGTAAGGCCTGTGTTTTTTTTGCAAAGATCTATTGATTAATAGTCTTTACTTCGTCGATAATTAACAAAGATATTTTCTCCCGGACACGAAGATCGTCTGAAATTCCTTGGTGTATCTCATGTAAGGTATTGATAGGCAATGTTGTAGGGTTGATACTCATGTTGGTCATATGCAACAGCCTGGCCTTATCCTCAGTTGTTTCAACATGCAAGGAATCCTTCGGTGGCATCACTGAGCGGGGGTCTGAAGTCAGTTCTTCCTTTGTCGCTCGCATGACTCACACTCGCTTGACCCATGCTGGCTTGTCCCATGCTCACTTGGATCACTGTTGTATGGACCTGCAATTCCTTATTGCACTTTGTCCAGTACTCAGTGGTACTGGTCCTTAATGTGTCCCCATATGTTTTCAGTGGTGGAGCGAACAACATCGTCTATCTCATCAAGGTCCCCCTTCGTGAGGACCAATGGTGTAGTACTCATAGAATTATCAGACTTCTTCTTGTGAGGGCCTGTCAAACTTCACTTCTGCCTCTTCCTAATCCTGAATGGGGACTCTAAATCCTCTTATCCAACATAGGGTTGTACGTCGCCTTCCTCTTCATTTGCAATTTGTACTTCAACATTGGTGTGCTTTATCTAAGGTTCTTCGAGGTTAATGGTGACTTGCCATGTTGCTACTTGTACAACGTTTTCCTTTTCTGCTTC
Source organism: Pinus taeda (assembly GCA_000404065.3). Lineage (NCBI taxonomy): Eukaryota > Viridiplantae > Streptophyta > Pinopsida > Pinales > Pinaceae > Pinus > Pinus taeda. The sequence continues at coordinate 209,212 of APFE031747621.1, forward strand.
ATTCTCTTTTGTAGAAGCCTTTTGTGCTTCTTTCTCTTTCTTAGAAGCCTTTTGTGCTTATTTATCCTTCTTAGAAGCCTTCTGTGCTTCTTTCTCTTTGTATTTCTTGGCCTCTATTATAGTTGTTATTTTCCTTGTGTTTACTCCTGTAGCCTTACTTGTTCCTGTAGATTTTCTAGATGGGATGAGCCAATCGCTTGGCCATTTTCTGCTGACCCCCATAATATCATCCTCCACGACTAAATATGACAACTTGTGCCATGTTCCTGCAACATCGTTATTCGCGCGTATTGATATATTTTGAAAATTTGCTTTGAAGTCTGCTATATTTTTTGTACTACGCATGTAGACTAGGTGACAACCATGGCTATTGGTTGATCACCATACACAACTCTCATTAAAATAGGACCTAGAACATCTTAGTTTCAATTATACAGTCAGGCTCCTTCGTCACCCATAGCAAGGTGACTTTTGTAGCCTCTCACAAGTCAGGATCTGACATTGGGAACTGGCTATCCTTAGGCGTCCTCCAAGCTACCAGTGTGATCAATAACAATAACCACGTGTAATGGAATGCTTTTCCATCCTCCTGGGCTTCGCGGAAATCATCCAATAATTCTTGGTAGAGGTACTTTGCCTAATTAAATTCGACCCCCTGTCTGCATTGTGCGGCTAATGATACCATTGGTGTCAACACTTCATCAACACGACACTTCCACATTATTTTTCTTGCCAAAATTTGTGCAGCAAACTATACATCTCCATCAAAGATAGAACTAATGATGTAGCCTCTTGACTTCTTGACCAACCCGAAGTCGCTCTTTATCTGAGTTGCAAGCTTTTTATCTTACGACTTCCCCACAAAAGTGTCTGCGGGGTTCGCGCCTTGATAAGGTAGCACGGTGATTCTGTGGACCAACATATTGTTAATGGGGATGGGCCCTCCCAGCTAGAGGCACCCATCATGAACCAACGCCAAAAATTGAAAGACACAGATGTTTTTAATGATGTTGTTGCTAAAATGTGGGACATACAACATGTTGAGCAATGCTGAGTTCTCAATACTGACCGCCCACTTCATTGGTTCAAGCCTTGTGATGCTCGCCTCCTCATAGTAGACCGATTTAAGGAATTTACTAGGTTCTAACTATGGAAACTTCAGATAATCGCCCAAATTCTAATCCTTTGTCTTTAGAAATGGTACCAGGGCCAACAAGTCACCCTCCATAAGTACTTCCTCCAACAACAATGGCGTGAATACCTTGCACTTCAACATGTCAAGGTCCTTAGTCACTTTGGTTGTTGATTTCCTAGGGGGTATATATGGTGGTAGCCAAGTAATTAGTTTTGTATCCTCTGTGCTGATATTTTTCATCCCCATAGTCATCTCTTCTTCATTCAAGTCCTAGGGTTCTGTCAACTACTTATTTTTATCCATACAACCCTTTTGTCAAATCTCAATTGGGTTTTTTCATAATGATTGCTGAACCGGGGCTTGTTGTGGCTTCTTCTTCTTTTTCTCTCCTGCCACAGAGGTAGTAGGTTTTTACCTCGACGACCTAGGCACTATGGTATGGATTGGTGGTGTTGCAGTCATCTTAGTAAGGCTCTCCCATAAGAGTTTCTTCTGCCACTTGGACAAATCTACCTCAAACCCAAGCCCATTCTGCGAAAAATCCCTCTCTATCTCTTGCCAATCTTGTCCAGACATACAACAATCATCTATGCTCAAACTTATGTGTATAGTCTCAAGGAAATGTCTCTGGAAGAAAAGTGTTCGAATGTGGAGAGGGATGTTATAGTTATAGCTCTTTTTGAATTCAAATCCATCGATTCCCTTTAGATCTCCCTCATTAATTCTCTTTTGGCGACATATTTCTAAAGATATGCTCCTTAAATTCTTCCACCTCGCTCTCTTTAACAAAAAAATAACCATCTAATCATCTACAATGATTCCAATGGTCAATTTCTGGCCAGGTTGTGTGGGACCCACCTTGCTAGTGCAACTCCTTTGTTGCAGCTCCCATATGTGCCTTTCTCCGAACCATCACACAACCCATTCTCTTTGTCAAACTTTTCTTTGAGCAACGTAGTTTATAGTCCCACACTTCCTTACAACTGCTTGAAGTAATAACATTATCGTGCATCCATATAGTCATCGTTTAGGGGTGGGATCACCCTTGTACAACTTCAACCAACTCCCATTGATTCTTCCTAGAAATAAATCTGCATTCAACTTCGTGAGATGAACTACACCTCCATCTGTAATACCCTTGACAATCTATCATCCCAGCCAATGCATCTGAAACTTTCCTGGTAACTTAGTAAACTTGTTATCATACATCAACATTATATCTCCATTTTTAAAGGTGCGCTTCTTAATGTGGTGATCATGCCACGCTTTTTCTCGAGCCTTCTGCACCTACTGATGAAAACCTGCCAAGAATTGATCTTCTTCTAGCTCAAGTATCTGCACCAGGAATTCTTTCATTATATCCTGATATGCCATCTCCGTGATTGCAACAATCCTAAAACTAGGCACTATGTACTTCATTGGAATCACTACTTCTTGTCTATAAACCAGTCAAAATTGTGTTTGTTCGATGAACTTCTTACATGTAGTTCTATATGCCCAAAGAACAACTGGCATGCACACATCCCAATCGTTCCTATGCGTTATAGATATTCATCAAGGCATTCTCCAAGATCTTATTGAAAGCTTTAACTGTTCCATTTTCTTGGGGATGGTATGGTGTGATTTTATGATGATACATCTAGAACTCTTCTAGCAAAGAAACAATTGTTTCATTCAGGAAATGCGAACCCATGTCGCTCATCAAAATCTTAGTACAACCAAACCTAGACAGAATGTTCTCAAATATAAGGTTCAGAGTTGTAGTTGCACTACAATCATTAACGGGTTGTGCCATAGCCCACTTGGTCAAGTATTTTTTCGTTGTGATGATGTAGTGCCCTCCTATCTTCCCTCCTAGTGGCTAAATAGGTCTGACAAAATCTATTGCCCATTTGTCGAATTCCTGTAATGAGATATGTGGGTTCATAGGCAATTCATCCCTTCGCGACAACTTCTCGGTCTTTTGGTAGAAATTGCATCCCCTACAATATTCCTTGGAATATTTATGCACAGTGTGCAACCAAAATCAATCTTGTAGGATCTTTTGCACATTTACTCTTCCCATATAATTTCCTCCAACAACTTCTCCATGTGCTTCAACAATGATACTTTGTCTTTCATACTCTAGTACATACATGTGTAGAACTTCATCCTAACCCATTTTATACAAGTATCCTGAAATTACAGAGAAATCCCCAACCCTAACCAACAATTCCTTTTTTTGCGTCATATATCCTTCAAGAGCTACACTCGTAGACAAGAATTGGATTATATCCAAAAAATGTTTGTCTACAACGCGCACAGTAAAGAGTTGCGCATCAGAGAATCCTTCATCAATACTTCCAGGTTCTTCGCCATTCTCAATCCGCGAAAGGTGATTGGTTCCAATATCTAACCTTCTTGGCTTCACAATTACTTCGAAGAAATACTCCTGAAATAGCAGTAACCACCTACAAATCTCTCCCCCCCCCCCCTTAACATAGGCTTGTTGACCAGCTACTTCAAGTTTGAATGACTCGTATACATTTTGAAGTGTGAACCCAATAAATAATGCCTGAACTTCTGGAGCACATATGCCATTCCCAACCCTTCACACTCCATGGTTGAATAATTATTCTCTACCTTAGACAATTTTCTACTCGCAAATGCAATTGGATGGTCGATATCGCCTGCGCCTGGTTGGGTTAAAACTGCTCCTAATGCTATGCAAGACACAACTACATGTACATGAAATTATTTCTTCTAATAAGAGAACATTAGAATAGGTGTTCGAACAATAGTTTCCTTCAAAACATCTAAGATTTTCTGGAAATCATCATCCCTACAAAATGTCGCATCTTTCTTTAATAATTTCTCCATATGCACATTGATCTGTGCATATGCCTTAATGAACTTTCTATAGTATCCTGTATGGCCCAATGTTGTGCGCAACTGTTTTACATTCCTTGGGGGCTCTAAATTGATAATCACCACAATTTTAGTAGGGTCCAACATCAACCCTTGCTTATAAACAACATGACCCAAAAGTATTCCATATGGTATGCAAAAGATACACTTCTTCAGATTTAGGGAGATTTAATACTTCCTACAAGTATCCAGCATCACGCAAAGACTTGAAACATGTTTTTTTAACTAACCTTAACGTCGTCCAATCATTAAAGTAGACCTCCAAAAACTTGTGGATAAGTTCCTTAAAGGCAGTGACTACCACCCGAGAAAAGATTGCAGGGGCATTCTTAATTCCAAAAGGCATGATTGTATATTGAAAAGAGTCCCATTATGTAGCAAAGGTATTCTTATTTCAATCTTTTGGTGTGATCTTGATCTGGTGATATCCTGAGAATCCATCTATAAAAGAGTATTCTTCTTGACCACCAACGTTTTCCAAGACTTCACCTATGAACAATGTAGGGAATGGATCACATACACAAGCATCATTCAACTTCCTTAGATCTACAAAGATCCTGATTTCGTCCTTTGTCTTTTTCTCCTAAACCACCATAGGACTATCCGAGTTTGATTCTTCAACAAGCTCAATAATTCCTGCTGTAAGCATTTTATCCATCTCTTCGTGCACCTTTTTCTTGTATTTAAGATTCAATCGGTATGGGCACTACTTCACCGGCTTTGCATCTAGCTTCATATTTATTTTCATAACACCTAGATCACCTACTATCCCCTTTAGATTAGATAAATTGTTCAAAACAAGTCCTGATATTCACGTAATAACTCCGCTTCTTTGTCAACTATGTCCTCATCCCAATAATCGCATATATTCGCGAATTTTCGTTGCGCCTCTAACCCAATGTTCACTTGCTTGGTCTTTAATTGGTTTGAAATGTGAGGAACCTCTACCTCAGGCCCAACAACTTCGCATTGTCCCGCTGACTCAGGGATATTGATATTCCTGGGATCTTCCTCGCCCTCTTTTGTGGTAACATTGTAGCAATCCAAGAATGGTGCAGCTACGTACTCCAGTAAAGTTGTACCCATGTGATAGGCTCTACAGGCATTCTGAATATCACAACCTTGATTTTGTGTAATGCTTCATCAATACATACAAATTCATCCTCAAAACTGAATGTTAGAAGAAATCTCTCCTTCAGAACGTCCCACTCTGCAGTTCCATGTTGCAACTCTATTTCTAAGTACCAATTCATGGGAATAGTATCCAAGGTGTGGTAGAATATATGTACCCATTCAGGATGTGGTTCCTCTTCCCATGCTTTCATCCAACAAGCCAGATGCTCGCGCGGATCATCCTTCCTTGTATATTTTTCAGTAATGTGGGTATGTACATAGCCAAATCACAACTCCATCATCCTTTAGTACTCCTTCCAGTCTGTAAAACTTCTCTTATGTGTACCCCACCATCTGGTAGGTGTAGCTCTCAGCATGATGTCCAATGCCTAGAACCAATGCTCCTCCGGTACATCCCTTTCAAATTTATCAAGAAACAAATTTATATCTTCTAAGCCATCATAATATGGTAAGTTGCATACCTCAGTGGATATACACTTGAGTGATTTAGTAAGCCTATTGCATCGTAGCATTGAAACTTCATGCAATCTATTCTGCCAATGTTCGAGCTCCTCATCTGAATCTGAGTTGTAGGAGTTGTCCTTTTACCAAGTAATTATTCCATCCGCCGTAGGATTGATCCAATCCTTGTTACGCATAGTAAGTTTATAGATTTGTTCAATATCATCCTCCTCATAGTAATCTTAGATTAGTTCAGTAAACTGCACACCTTCGGTTGGATCCAATGGAACAATGACTCTCAGTTCATTCTTCTCAAACTTCATGTTGCGCTTCTTTAGGTTGGTGATTGCATTCATATCAAACACCCATTTGATTACAAATAGCGTCGGGTATGAATTAATATCATCCACTATTATGATTACCTCAAAATAAGCTATAGCGTGGGCCCCTTCAGTGTCTTCAGTTGATCCATGTAGGTGTCCCGTAGGAATAATCTTCTGTTGGTTTGCCATTCACAACTGAATTGGGGACCATTGTAGCACTGACTTTCCCATTCTTTCCCAGGTTTGTTTAGGTAAGACATTCGCATCAGATCCAAAATCTAAGATCACCTTGTCCATTTCAAACTCTCTAATCTGTGTAGAAAATCTCATCTCCCGACCAACTCTTTTCTTACTTTTGTCTACTTTATGCACTGCACATTGTTCAGGCAGTGACTTACCCTTGCTAGTGCAGTTGTCTATTAAATTTTGCAATCCCTCCATTTCTTTCTGATCCCTTAAGCACTTCATGTAGGTTTGTAAGAAGGATGTCAATACTGAGGGATCTGTTTCCTGCGCAACAATGACCTCTTCAAGCTTCTCTATTCATGCATTCTGATTCTTTGATGTAGAAGCCCCTGAATCCACAAAGCTCTTCTTCGCCTCCATAAATGTTTATTTTGCCTTATGCAAGTCATATTCAGTATCTCTGTCAGCAACCATGAGCACCCATGGAGTCACTTCTGGTTGTTTCCCTATGACTTTATCTTCTCCAATAGATATACTTCTCCCTAGGTTTAGCATCTGGACCTAGAACAAAAGAAACAGGAATATAAAACTTTCCCTAGGTATAAAATGATCAAATCATATATGAGAAACAATGAAATGAGTGTTGTATACCTTGTTAATCGACATTTGTCCTTGCTGGTTTCTTATAATATTTAGCCCTCAACTTTGTATTTAGTCCTCATGATGAAGAACCTTGTAAATAGCAAAAAAAACAAGATAACAAAGCACATCTATAGAGGAGATATGTAATAAAAATCATCAAATGTAGACAATATTTATGGGAAAGAAATGCATAACTGCATTAATCATGAAAGAAGTGGTTACAACCTGAGCCTTGATGTTGTAAATCCCCTTCTAGCTTGTTCGTTCATTCTAACGCCTTGCCTTCAAAATCCTTGTTGTCAAAGGGTTGGTATTCCAGTGGAGTTTCACCAAGCTTTCGTGAGATTTGCTAACTAGCCATCTCAATGGGAGATGGTTGTACTTGTAGGCTTGTGAAAGGATGGGAGGAGAATAAGGGATGGAGGTTGAGATCCAAAAAGATAAGTATGCGAGTTAGATCTACACCACTCGAAGGAGTTTCCATCCATGAGGCTTCTAGAATATAAGCTTCTCATCCCTTTTTTAATTTTACCTTTGTTAAGACAATGTCATACACTATGAATTGGAAAAGTGCAACAATGCCACAATATAACAAGTATTTATAGTGTGATAACCTAGTAGCGTCGTAGTTAATAATGGTCCAACCTGCAACATCCTTTAAAATTAGGGTTTTTAAAGGTATTTTCACAAGATTCTTATCTTCCTGAAGCGAGGTTTTTCTTCCATATTTTTAAGGGATTAATGGAAATTATGCTTCAAATGGAGAAGGATAGGGGTACAACATTAATTTCCATGAATGTGACAAAATAATGTATAACAATGGGGTGAATCTCCATGGTTAAGAATCTTATATATATATATATATATATATATATATATATATATATATATATATATATATTATATATATATATATATATATATATATATATATATATATATATATATATATATATTATTTATTTATTTATTTATTTTAATAATATATTAACTATTTAAAATAAAGTTATGATTTAATTTTTTATCTTTTTATTAATTTTAGCAACTTGAGATGTATCATGAAGTAAATATTTTGATGTTTATTATGAACAATCATTTCCATTTCACTTAACAAATATATAAACCTTTGAAATTTATTTTACAAAAACCTTAAATAGTAACAATGTGCTTAATAGTAATATAGAGAGTCCAATATTTTGAGTAATATATTTAAATGGATATTTTATGTTAATATGTAAAAATATATCATTATGTGTATTTATCTAAGAAAAATTAAGTTGTGTCAAATTATTTCAATTTACGTTGATAGTTAAGGGGTTATGTTTGGAAAATGATAAATTAAGAGTTATTTTCTTACAATTAATGGTTATAAAATTATCATTTTATATGTAAAATTTTAAATTATTTTTCATTTTCATGTGAAAAGAATAACTTATTTTAACTTGTCAAATTTGAAGGGTTAAAATGAAGTTAACAAATCACCAAAAGTTTACAAAGGATATATAAAATAATTAGAAATTTTAATATTTTCACAAAAATATTGTCAAACATTTTACAATGTGCATATTAGGGACTAGTAAGATTCACTAAGGTTTGTGACACTTTGTGATAAATTTCCATCCATAAAATTTTCCTCGGGGAATTTTTGAGACTACAACCATACAAACAGGTGTCCCTCAAGCAAAAAAAGAAGGATGATAAATTAGCATCTATATAGTATTTGTTGGAAATAATACTGAGAGGCGGGGGGTGAATCAGTATTATCAGGTCAATTATTTTTCATTTCACAATCATATTTGTATATGCTACTTCAGCTAGTAAAAGCAGCATATGTACGCAACTGCAGTTAAGGAAACTAACGTATAACCAACAAACTTGTAAATTAAATTATTCTTTAGATATTAATCATTAATTTGTGCATCAAATCATATAAATAATAACCAGGAACAGTAAAACAGAACAAGCAGACACACCTAGGAACACAAGATATAAGGTGGAAACCCAATGTGGGTGAAAACCACCTACTGCAATTCGTCTCTATATTTTTAATTATAAACTTCTTTTTACAATGTATCTGTACTGGTGCAGTCTTATACCAGTACGCAGATTACTACCTACAGAAGGCTACAACCTTCTCTCGTTCTCTAGCTTCTCCTGGAAGGGAGCTACAACCCCCTTAGCTCTTGTACTAGCTGAGGTACTAGTACATAGGTGCTGACCTACAGAAGGCTACAACCTTCTCTTTTCTTCCAAGGACCACGTTTCATAGTTTTTTAGACTGGATCCATGAATAATATCAATCAAACATCAAGTATATCTGCATCAACCAATCTCCTTTGTACAAACCACTATTGAATCAACCAATCACTTCTTAGAATGTTGTAACCAGAAATTAATAATAGTAACCAGACACCAGTTCTGAACCCAGAACATTGTAGCAATAATCAGAAGTAGCTAAAACAGATTTCATGAGACATACGCTACTTCAATATGCAGAAACCTGCATACATACGCAGCTGTATTAAGGCCAAACGGCGTATACGCTGTCTTTAGTTGCTAAACCCATGTGTGTACGTGCCTCTGATGTGCCGAACCTACGTACAGATCTATAAAAGATAATTTACCCTTTTTACTTAATCAGACATCAGTTATACCTAGTTTATCAGATTTATAGATCTAATCATACGCCAATTATAACAGATCCAAAATCACACAATGATACTACTATTCAAGCCTTAAGATCTCGACCCATCAATAGAACTTATCCATCTTTTAGCATTCAGGTTCCTCCTTGGTTCAGATCCAGCAATGCACCATAACCCAATTCTAGATCTTGCTCTTCATAAGATATTCAATACTTCAGTTCATGCCTTTGCCCAATCATCTCCTTCCCTTTTTATAGTTTTACGCCTTACTCAATACCATTGTCCAAAACCATTTAGAACCAATACTAGGGACCCAATACCTGGGTTCAACACTTCGGATGCAATACTAAGGTCCAAAACCATAGGTCTAAATATAACAGACTAAATACCATGGACCAAAAATAAGTTTTCCCACATGTACGAGCTTTTCTCTACATGAAAGTGCATGCATATGTATACGCACATTTTGATTGCCTAAATCGCGTGTATATGCGACTTGGTTAAGAGGAACTTGCATATATCTCTTTTTCTTTCATTCTGAGAGCCTAGACTAAGATCTTCCATTTGAGAGAGTTTCCATCAAGGACAACACCTGTGACATAGCGCCAAACCTCTGTCATAATGCCAACAATCTCCCCCTTTGGACTTGATGGCAACCCCAAGACACTCAAAGTCATTCTCCACCTTTGTCATCAAGGGCAAAGTGTTATACTCCCCCTGAGTACATGCTGAATTCTCTGCTCTGGTGTGCTATCCAAGCTCCCCCTGACCGTAGGCAAGTTCTGCAAGAAGATGTTCTATAAGAAGAAACATGACTTTATACATCATAAATGACCTTCCTATTACCAAAGACTCATACATACATCCATCTCCCAACCAAGAGGGAATATACCAATATTGACTCATCCACCCAACCAAGTGGGAATACACCAAGAATTTACGCATGATAGAACAAGAACATTACATCATCCATCCCAGGCATAGTGGGGAAACCAAGATAGGCTGTTACATGACCTTGATAAGAAAAGAAATAGAGACGAAATATCTACAGCAAGACTATGATAGTTATCAACAACTATCATCAGCAGCATCTGTCAATCATCATTCAAACTAGCAACCATGTTCTCCCTCTGCACTTGTTCCCCCTGAAACCAAAACAACTATGAAATTGAACCAAGAGCTTCTAAGATAATGCCAATAATGCATTATTAGAAGAATATATGCTCCCCCTAAACCTGTGCCAAATGGTCTCTGTCAGACCCATACCAGACTCTTTTCATCCTGAGCCTGGCCCACTGTTTGTCTTCAATCCAACATATACGTGACTGAATCCATAGAAATCAGCGTATGTATGCAGATTCTCCTCATGAAACTTGCGTACAACCATTAATCTCTGAAACAGACAAGTTTCAACAGCAAGATGATGCATCAACTACTCCCAGCTTTTGTGAGGTATTCAAATGTCTCCCTGGGCAGTGGTTTGGTGAGTATATCAACAACTTGTTCCTTGGAGGGAACATACTCCAATTTGACCTTTCGTTCAAGCACTTGTTCTCAGATAAAATGATATTTGATAAGTAAGTGCTTGGTCTTCTAATGCATGACTAGATTCTTTGAAATACTGATTGCACTTGTATTATCACAAAAAATGGAGATAGGTGGAGTAAAAGTGATTTGAATGTCTTGCAATGTTTGCATCATCCAAAGGAGTTGTGTGCAGCAAGATGCAGCAGCCACACATTCTGCTTCAGCTGTAGATAATGCCATTGAACTTTGTTTCTTGCTGAACCAAGATACTAATCTAGAACCCATGAAGAATGCACCACCACTAGTGCTTTTCCTATCATCCACCCTTCCTGCCCAATCTGCATTAGTATATTCATGAAGTGTGAGATCTGTACCTCTAGGATGCCATAAGCCATAGTTTTGAGTTCCTTGAAGATTCTTGAAAATTCTCTTAACTGCTTGAAGATGAGTTTCCTTTGGGTTTGCCTGAAACCTTCCAACTATTCCCACTGCATGCATAATGTCTGGTCAGGTACCTGTTTGATAAAGTAGACTACCAATCATGGATCTATAGGTTGGTTGATGTACTGCTGTTAATTGATCATTTGCGTTGAGGCCGCATCTTGTTACCATAGGGGTACATAATGGTTTCGGATCTTCCATGCCATATTTCTTCAAGATCTGTTTAAGGTACTTGGTTTGTGATAAAAAAATATTGTCTTTATTTTGTTGGACTTGTAAACCAAGAAAATATGTTAGCTCACCAAGCAGAGACATTTCAAATTATTTTTGCATCACCAAGGAAAATTTTTGACTTATGTCTTCTTCATTGCTTCCAAAGATGATATCATCAACATACACAACAAGTATTAGCAACTTATCATTGTCAATTTTTATATATAGATTGCTATCTGTTGATCCTTTTGTAAAACCTTGTTGATGAAGGTACTTATCCAAATGATAATACCAAGTCCTTAAAGCCCGTTTAAGGCCATAGAGAGCCTTTTTGAGTTTGCATACAAGTTTTGGATCATTTCCAAGGATAAACCCATCTGGTTGCTCAATATACACTTCTTCATCCAAGTCTCCATTCAGAAAAGCAGATTTCACGTCCATTTGAAATACTTTGAACTTCTGAAAGCTAGAAAGAGCACAAAACATTCTTATGGCCTCAAGTCTAGCAACTGGTGCAAAAGTTTCTTCAAAGTCTATACATTCTTGTTGCACATACCCTTTACAAACAAGTCTGACCTTGCTTGTAATAACATCTCCATTTTCATTCAGCTTGTTTTTGAATATCCATTTTGTCCCTATGACATTCTTATCGTTTGGTCTAGGAACCAACTCCCAGGTGTTATTGTTTTCAACTGCTCCAATTCTTCATTCATGGCCTTGACCCAACATTCATCTTTGCATGCTTCACTTACATTTTGTGGTTTAGTGGAGGAGAGTAATGCTAGATAGCTTGAAGCTTCTGAAATAGTTCTTCTTGTTTGTACACCTACCTCTTTCTACCCCAAAATTTGAGTTTCTGGATGATTCTTTTGAACGTACCTAGATGGAGTCTTTTCTTCTATCCTTATCTGTTTTTTTGGTGCCTCATGAGTTTCTTCTTCATCATAAGTTTGATTTGATGTTGAAGGATAGTCCTCATCATCTTCGAAATCTTCGGATTTTACCTGCCTAGGAATGTTTCCTTCTTCATCAACCACTACATCAATACTTTCAACAATTTTTTCAAGTATTTTATTGTAACACTTATATGCTTTGCTGTGGGGAGAGTAACCAAGGAGAATGCCTTCATCTGCTCTAGGGTCAAACTTGCCAAGGTTTTCATCAGTCCTTTTGATGTAGCATTTTCTTCCAAAAATTTTGAAGTATTTTACTGTGGGAGTCTTACCATACCAAAGTTCATGAGGAGTTTGAGTGCTGTTTACCCGAACATTTGTCTTGTTGAGAATAGTAACTGCAGCAAATGCAGCTTCACCCCAGAAGGTTGTGGGAGTTCCAGACTCATCAAGCATAGCACGAGCCATTTCTTGAACCGTTCTGTTTGTCCTTTCCACTACTCCATTTTGCTGAAGAGTCCTTGCAATAGAGAATTCCCTTCTTATTCCATGTTCTTC
>APFE031747621.1:222333-240687 GCA_000404065.3 Pinus taeda
CCTTTACCTTTTATGAGTGCAGGGGTGTCATTTCCAAATGAGACCTTCCTTTCCTTTTCTAAGGCACTATATGAATGAAGTTTTTCTTTATCACCTGTCATATGTTTCGAGCATCCACTGTCGATGTACCACTGGTTTTCTTGTCCTTCCACATATAGGCTATCCCACATCTTTCTGGTTGTGGTTCTTTCTTTCTCCATGTTTTGGGACTCAATGAAGCTTGCTCCTTCTAAGTTGTTTTCCGAAACCTACTCCTGCATTCAGAATCTTCATGACTGAAGTTGTTACAAATAGAACATTCTATTTCATTTTCAAGAGTAGAAAAGTTATTGTAGGTCCTTTTCATGATCCCAGTCATACTTCTTTGTTTTTGAGCTTCTCTTGTCATGATGGTCTTGTAGACAACACATTGAGCAACTTTGTGTCCAAAGTTATGACACGAGAAACATTGGCCATTGAAGAAATTCCTGCGATTATCAAACCTACCGACCAAATGATTGTAGTTTCCATTGACATCCATTCATGAGGAAAATTGAGAATGATTTACCTTTGGTTGATTGTAGCTTCTGTTCATCCTTGAAGTAGATTGCCCTCGATTTACTTGGTGATCTTTGTTCATTCTTGAAGTAAATTGTCCCCGATTTACCTAGTGATCTGCATTATGCTTTTGTTGTCGATTGTCAGGCTGTTCACTTCTCCTTGCTGCATCAAGTTAACTTTTGGAGGTGGACAGATTCTGTGCTTGAGACGCTTCTTTAGTGTATCCAAGACCTGTCTTGATTAGAGGAGAATGTTGTACTTTGATAATCTCATCTAAAGTTTTAGATCCTTTAGCAAATCTAAGATTAAGAGCTTTTGATTTCTCAATATCTTTTCTAAGTCCCACAATTTCACATTCTATTTTTTCATTGTGTTTTTCTCTTTCAGCAAGTTGGAATGTCAGAGTATCTATAATCATATTCTTTTCCTCTAAACAAATTTTAAGTTTAGAAATTTCTTCATACAGACCTTCTTCATCTATAGCATCCAAGAAATCATCATCTTCAAAGGCCATCAAAAGTCTATAATCGGTACATTGTTCATCTTCATCACTATTTGAAAATCCATCACTGTCTTCATATGTATAATAGCTCTTCTTACTTACATTTTGTTTTCTGTTCCATCTAACTGGTTCCTTACCTTTGTCAAGTTTATCTTTATGAGGACACTTGGCAGCATAGTGACCGACTCTTCCATAAGCAAAGCATTTGAAAGGTAGCTTACCTCTAAATCTTCCAGTTCCCCGTTGAAGGTTCTTGACAAAGTTTGATTCTTCCTCTCCTTCTGACATATGTCCTGACTCATTGTAATCTCCTTTTCCCGAGGCTTTGAATGTGGATTCTCTCCTATCTGATGGTCCCCCTTTTCTCATTTTGTAAGCAATTAGGATTCCGTGCAGCTGTGACATGGTAATGCTCTGTAGATTCTGTTTTTCTTCTATGGCAGAAACTTTTGAATCAAACTTAGAAGACAAAGATCTTAGAACCTTTTCAACTAAAGTAACTTATTTTATTTTTTCACCCAAGTTTTTCATACAATTAACAATCTCATCTATACGTAAGAAATAGTTAGGCACACTTTCATCATTGTGCATTCTGAGATTTTCATACTAAATTCTGAGAGTTTGTAGTTTTTCCCGTTTTACCCGATCATCTCCTTCATAGCTCAGAACGATTTTGTCCCATATTTATTTTGCGGTTTTGAGCTGCATAACCTTGACGAATTTTGATTGAGATAGACTCCCTAATAGAGTATTGATAGCCTTTGCATTTGTCTCATACTGCTTCTTACCAACCATATCTGTAGGAGTTGTTGATAGAAATGTGTATCATGTTTCCACAATATCCCAAACTTCTGTACTAAGAGATTGAAGATAGGCTGTGATTCTTACCTTCCAATAGACGAAGTTGCTCCCATCAAAAATTAGTGGTCGGATCGATGCCTCTTTTTCATAGTTTCTCATGATGATAGATCTTCCTTCAAGCGATCAAGCTTCTTCTGAAGGACCTGCTTTGAGACCAATTGTTGGAAATAATACTAAGATGGGGGGGGGGGGTGAATCAGTATTATCAGGTCAATTATTTTTCATTTCACAATTAGATTTGTATCCGCTACTTCAGCTAGTAAAAGTCGTGTGTGTACGCAACTGCAGTTAAGGAAACTAGCGTATAACCAATAGACTTGTAAATTAAATTATTCTTCAGATATTAATCATTAATATGTGCATCAAATCATATAGACAGTAACCAGGAACAGTAAAACATAACAAGCAGTCACACCTAGGAACACAAGATATAAGGTGGAAACTCAATGTGGGTGAAAACCACCTACTGAAATTCGCCTCTATCTTTTTAATTAGAAACTTCTTTTTACAATGTATCTGTACTAGTGCAGTCTTATACTAGTATGCAGGCTGCTATCTGCAGAAAGTTACAACCTTCTTTCATTCTCCAGCTTCTCCTAGAAGGGAGCAACAACCCCCTTAGCTCTTGTACTAGCTGAGGTACTAGTACGTAGGTGCTGACCTACAAAAGGCTACAACCTTCTCTTTTCTTCCAGGGACCACGTTTCATAATTTTTCAGAATGGATCCATGAATAATATCAATCAAACATAAAGTATATCTGCATCAACCAATCTCCTTTGTACAAACCACTATTGAATCAACCAATCACTTCTTAGAATGTTGTAACCAGAAATCAGTAACAGTAACCAAACACCAATTCTGAACCAAGAACACTATAGCAATAATCAGAAGTAGCTAAAACAGATTTCATGAGACGTACGCTACTTCAATATGTAGAAACCTGTGTACATACGCAACTGTATTAAGGCCAACCAGCGTATACGCTACCTTCACTTGCTGAACCCGCGTGTATACGCGCCTCTGATGTGTCGAACCTGTGTATAGATCTATAAAAGATAATTTACCCTTTTTACTTAATCAGACATTAGTTATACCCAGTTTATCAGATTTATAGATCTAATCATGCGCCAATTATAACAGATCCAAAGTCACACAATGATACTACTATTCAAGCCTTAAGATCTCGACCCATCAATAGAACTTATCCATCTTTTAGCGCTCAGGTTCCTCCTTGGTTCAGATCCAACAATGCACCATAAACCAATTCTAGATCTTGCTCTTCATAAGATATTCAATACTTTAGTTCATGCCTTTGCCCAATGATCTCCTTCCCTTTTTATAGTTTTAGGCCTTACTCAATACCATGGTCCAAAACCATTTAGAACCAATACTAGGGACCCAATACCTGGGTTCAACACTTTGGATGCAATACCAAGGTCCAAAACCATAGGTCTAAATATAACGGACTAAATACCATGGACCAAAAATAAGTTTTCCCACATATACACACTTTTCTCTGCATGAAAGTGTGTGCATACGTATACGCGCCTTTTGATCGCCTAAATCACATGTATACGCGACTTGGTTAAGAGGAACCTATGTATATCTCTTTTTCGTTCATTATGAGGGCTTGAACTAAGATCTTCCATTTGAGTGAGTTTTCATCAAGGACAACACCTATGACATAGTGCCAAACCTTTGTCATAATGCCATCACTATTGTCCCTATAAAATGTTGCAAAGAATTGTAATTATGGCTTACAAATTGGAGTTACCCCTATCTTCACACCCACATCTAGTCTTCTAAATTAATGTCCAGATACTATGGTCCATATAAAGTGTTGCAAGGAATTATATTTATGGCTTAAAACTTAGAGTTAGCTTATCTTCACATGCACATCGAGTCTTCCACGTTTTTTGCTTAAAGAAGGGAGTCAATGACAAGATCCTAGTTCACATAATTTTACTAGAGATTAATGAAGAAGGAAAAATCATACTAGAACCAAATTAATCCTTGAAATAAGTTTTAAGCAACTATGAAATTAAGTAATTACTAAGTACCTCATTAAGTGAAATAACCTACAAGTAGAAGAGGTGACATGTGAAGATGAGTTCTTCATGCAAAAGCATCCATAATTAACCGAGTTTTTCCCTCAACACTTTCTTGAAGGTGGGTAGGGGGTTTTGCATGCTAAGCACTAGATATTGAGTTATTACGTTAAGGCCCCTATGTTAAAGCCCCATCCCTCTTGCAATGTTAGTTTATTAGTTATGATTAGGTTGGCTTAGTAGTAGGTTACATCATGCTTTATTCTTGTTTATAATAAGGAATGTTTATTTGTATAGGTGCATTGTAAATTTTCTCTATTATAAAAAGGGGTTTCCCACTTGAGGAGGGTTAATGTTTGTTCCTCTCTCTCATTCTCAAGGAATTGAGTTACTTCTCTTCCTATCTATATGTTATTTCGGAGTTTGATGCATAAGACAAGGCACAAGGGTTGAGTTGTAATTTCCCTCTAATATAAAATATAATATTCCTAGATGAATCGCAAAGGCAAGGCCTCACTAAATTATGTTTGACATCTTAAACAAAAGCTTAATAAAATATGTTTAGGCTATGTGTTGCTAATCACCATTATGTAATGTTTCCATGACTTGTAACATGTAAACATTAATATAAATATAATAAAAAATTCCCCAAAATAGTTATTAAGATAACTGTAATGAAATTATGAATACATGAGAGGACAGAGGCAAAGGGAGGCAAAGGGGCCATGGAGAATAATAACCTGTTATAATAATCCTTCCTCATGCCCTTTGAGAGATTCTCCATTTTCTCTCATGCAGATTGTCACTTACCCTTTAGAGAGGTTCTCCATTTTCTCTCATGCCATATTAAAGATTCCTCACCTACCATTTAGAGAGGTTCTCCATTTTCTCTCATGCCATATTAAAGATTCCTCGCCTACCATTGACTTGAGGTCTCCATTTTTTCTTATGCCATATTAAAGATTCCTCACCTACCATTGACTTGAGGTGTCCTTATGATGATTCATAATTCTTCGTGGAGAGATATATGCTTTATGGAAAAGGAGCATATAGAAATGTAACTTTCCTTTAAGGATGATATTATTATTATTTTGTTTCTGCCAAGGTTGGAAGGAGGAACTTGTATGCCCTTTCATGGTTGTTAAGTTTCTCGTAACTACCCAGAGTGACTATGATTATATGGTAATATAGAGAGTTTGTCACTCGTATGAGTAACCATGTAATGATCTCGAGATGATAATTTCATTTTTGTACAGTGCGCTGAAATGATTGCTAACTACAAACGAGACAAGATATGTCAAAAAGGTAATCAACAACTCGATTTATTTATGATGGCACTAAAAAATGCAGTTGTCTATAATGCGACTTTTTGAAAGCTTTTTAGGTGGGTTTTTCCGGTTATAATCCGGCAGCAATTTATTGGAATCGCAATTTTGATAGCTAGTTTCTGCACAATCAAAGCGTCCCAGGGGTTTTTCAGGGTGCTGAATCCAAACATGCAGTTAAAAAACCATTTTAACTGCAACAAATCAAGATTTAACCTCAATTTCATCCGCCGGATTCCATCACCGGAATCTCCAAAAAGTCGCATTATAGACAACTCCCTAAAAAATTGGCACTAAAGAATATATAACAAAGAAAAGATGAAATGGCACTAAAGAATTTCAGCCTCCTAAGGAATGAAATTGTGCATTTGCCCATTTATAAGGAGAATGCATGTATTTATGACAACTCAATACCAACATAAACATTATTTCCTGGCATTTGATATTTAACAAATTTTAAATAAATATAAATAAAATATAAATAATTTATAAAAAGTTATTTTTTTTTAGTTTTATAAAAATAATCAAAGTGATATTTCTCCAAATTATATGTGGTGTTTTTGGTAAACTCATTATTCTAGTGTACTTAACCGCATACTTATTATATTTAGAGGCATTTTCTAGTCCAATATGACAGAGATGTTGTAATGTAATGTAATGTCCTGCAAACATTTTAACTCGATCAAAATAAAGTAAAATAAAATATTATTTTTATTCTTTTTTATAAATTGTTATCAGTGGTTTTTAAGCTCCAAGTTTATGAGAACTCATGATATGGATCTCTAATATTCTTGTGGAAAATCACCTATTTAAATATGGAAATTAAACCAACCTAGATACATCTTAACTCGACATCTACCAAGTGGTGAGAGGAATCAAATCTCTTGAGGTACAAACTTCTTTTAAAGTGAAAAAAGATTTGATCCCTCTTGGTGTTTGGTAGATCCTGAATTAAAATAGATTTAAACGTGTTAATATAAAACTAGTTAAATTTAAGGTAACAATTTTAAGAATTACTTAAATCAATCTTTTAAATTTAGTTTTAAAAAATACTTTTATTATTATACCTCTCCTAATCATGGTATTACCATTCATTTTTTCCTTTGACTGCATATTAGTTTGTCTTTGACCAATTTTTTATTGTCCATTATCTAACATTGGGAATTCAACTTTTGTCATATTATTATTATTATTTAAATTTATCTATTCATAAGGTAATTGATTGAAGTTTTATTATCGGTCTTACAATGTTTTTGTGTTTTTAATTTTATTATCTTTTATGTAACTTTTTTTTTTTTTTTTTTCCTTTTCTATTTTCATTTTCATGAATTGTAGTTTTTTTTCTATATTTCATTTTAAATATATTTTAATAAATTAATTATAAAAAAATATATATTAATAAAATAAAAACAATAAATAATTAAAAACATATATATATAAAGTATAAATGTTAATATATAAAAATTATAATTAATTTTTTGCAATGTTATTAAACAATAGTATTTATTAATATTTATTTGTGTGATGAATTTTTTTATATTTTTTTAGTTTATTAAATTATATTTAATTAAATAAACAATATAATTATATTATTTTTATTTAAAATTAATATTAATATTTACACATAATTATTATTATATATATATATATATATATAATATATATAATAGAAACTCAAAAAGGAAAATATATATATAAACGAGCTTGTCCAAATCCCTATAGGAAAAAATATATATTAGTTTCTAGTAAATTATAAGCACAAAAATGCATCACAATTGCTCCATACCTTGTAAGTGCACAATATTCAACTGGAATAAATTTATATATCAATTACCACATGACCAAAAGTAACATTGTTATATTACGTATAATATAATAAAATATTTGTATTAAACTTATTAAAATTAATAAAATGTGTGTAAATTTTTATGATAATTAGTTTAGATATGAGTATAAATTTAGTTGGATATTGGTATAGATTAAATTATTGGTATATTTCACTAGATATTTTATTTATTATTGAAAAAAATCATAAAAATAAATTAAATATAAATTTATTTATTTTTTCCGATAAAATAAATTGTTAATTTTTATTAAAAATATATCTATTAAGTTTCTAGTAATTTATAGCACAAAAATGCATCACAATTGCTCTATACATTGAATCCTTGTAGTGCACAATATGTAACCTAGAATAATTATATATACAATTACCACATGAGCAAAAGTAACATTGTTATATTACGTAATAAAATATTTGTATATAAACTTTTAAAATTAATAAAATGTGTGTAATTTTTTTTATGATAATTAGTTTAGATATTAGTATAAATAAAAATAAAAATAATTGTTTAGATAATTAGTATAAATTAAATTATGGTATATTTCTATATATATATATATGAAAAAAAAATCATAAAATTAATTAACATATAATTTTATTTTAAATTACAATTTTATTTGTTTTTTTCAAATAAATTAAATTGTAATTTTTATAATAAATAATAAAAAATATATTTTATAAATACACCGAATGTGTATGTATAATTGTTCATAAAACTAGTTTGTTCTAAAATTTACCGATATGTTTAGTGAAGTCTAAGAGATTAACAAAAAAACAATAGTTGTTGAGAATATTTAGTAAGAGTCTTGACTAATAGTAAAAATATATACATATAAACTCTGGACAAAGAGTCAATATGATCACTAAAATAAGCTCATAATCATCAACATGTAACAAAAAATAAAGATGATTATGAGACACGACTATGTTGACGATAAATAGGCTCTGTCGACAAACTACAGACATAACATAAAGTGGAGCCATCACGAACCTCAAAAATGCCACTACCCCGGGTCCGAAGCTAATGTCGATTTTCATAATCGGTCTGCCTCTTAGTTTCGCTCCCTGAATATGTGATGACATTAAAAAGAGTTAAAATAATTTATAAGATGTAGAGCATGATCCAAAATTAGAGAAAAAAAATATTTTTGCAAACATGAACACTATTTAACCAATTAACCACCAACATAGAATCAACAAACAATTGAATTTTTGAAATCCCTTGTTCAATAGTAAAATAAAGAAGGTTTCTACAAGACAATAATTCCGTAGATTTATTTGATCCCAACAAAAATCCCATGGAAACATGAAAGGAGAGAGAATTTGAAATATTTAAAATGAAACCACCATTGCTTCTTTCAAATGATCTAAAGTCAAAAAGATCGATTTATCATCAACTTTAGAGAGGGCAGCACATCCTAGGACATGAGTAAAATGCTCGCATATAAAATCCTAGGTCAAGACTTTATCATACATGATACAACACATTAGAATATTCGTTTTGGGAAGACACCGAGATTTCCAAACAATTTTCAACCACCACCTAGGAACATCAGGATAGTGTTCAGATTTAATGAAGGCATAGCCCACCTTTGGGGTATATGAACCAGTCAAAGACACAATCCACACCATTATCCTCCCTTTCAGTTATTCTAACATGTATGTGATGTAAGGCCCGGAGGAATTTGTTCCATGGCTCAATAAAGATCTATGTGATATCCATATCTGAGGTAGATTTCCATCCATGTCTCCAAATGGTGGAAGCAGCTGGATTTTCAATATGTGTCAACCTGAATATACCCTGATCCCTAATGAATTCAATTAAATATGTGCAAGAAGATGATCTCTCCTGCACCCAGGAAAAGGATCCTAACCTATTTTAACTTTGGTCCTAGAGCCAAATTTCCAAGCCAAATCTCTTCAAATAGTGTCAAAGGTATTAATCATTTCCCTCCATATAATCAATATGTTCCCCCTAGGTTTATCAACTAAACTATCCCAATCTTCCACAGATAGGGGAGCAATGTAATTTTCTATTATAACTGCAGACCATAAACTCTATGAGGTCACGAAACACTAGCCATTCTTTGTAGCCAAAGCATGAGAGAATATAAAAATTTTCTTGGGACCCTAACCCCCCTGAGCTTTTTGATGAGCAATGTTTTCCCATCTAATGTAAGGAAAATAAGACTCCTATTTCTTACCAGACCACAATAAATTTGAAGTAAATATTCCTGATGTGTTCCAGGATAAATTTTGGGATCCAAGCCAACGACACCTAGAATACAGTTCTGGCTTCAAGGATAGATTTGATAAGAACCAGGTGCCCATCCCTGGAAAGCCATTTATGGCTCTAATTTTTAATGTGCTTCTCCACTTTTAAAATGATCCATTTCCAATCCATCATTTGATAAGTGTTATTTTTAAAATGAAATCCAATTTATTTGATCCCTACATCCAACTTAGATGAATCCATCAACAGAAGATTTGAATTTATTGAAGTTCAACAACCCCAAGGTTGGAGACAAGGAGAGTTGATTTCTGGAAATTTATAACCATACGTGTAAATTTCTTAAAAACATAAAGAATATCCTTCAATAATTCCACCTCTTGAGGGATACCATTACTAAATATCAGTATATCATCCACAAATAATAAATGAGAAATAACCAAATAACTGGTCACCATGCAGACCTAAGAATCTCCCCTTTGTTTAGTCTCTGCTAATAAACGACTAAGGTCTTCTGCCACTAGAAAGAAAAGAAGTTGGGAAAGTGGACAACCCTAAAGGAGGCCCCACTAAGCATGGAAAAAATGGGAGGCCACTCCATTAATCAACATAGCAAATAAGACAATTCGTATACACATCATGAACCATGAAATAAAATCAAGACAAAAAATGATATGAGTAAGACGAAGCCTGAGAAATATCCAATTGATATGATCATAGGATTTTTATAAAATATATTTTAATCAATGCTCCTTTGTGATTCATTGTTTTTAAACTATGAAAACCTTTCTGGGCAACCCCAATAGCTTCATGAATTTGTTTGCCTTCAAGAAAACCAAATCATTCTTGCGGGACAAAAGCACAAAGAATCGATTTAAGTCTTAAAGAAATCACCTTTGTAAGAACTTTGTATACTACGTTACATAGAGTGATAGGTCAATATTATTCAAATGATTAGGGGTTTTCTTCCTCTGGGATCAATGCAATGAAAGTGGAATTAAGAGTGGGAAGCATCCTACGATCCCTCTTTGATTCTTTGACCACCACAAGAAGACTGGAGCCAAGAATATCAAATAGACCCGTAAAAAATTCCATTCCCTGGCCATCTAGACCAGGGATCTTATCATTTTGGAAACCATGCAGGAATTTTTTCAATGCATCTTCAGGGATTTTTGACATCAATTTCCTATTTCCATCATCATTTGTGAAAATTGGGAAGGGAAGGGCAGTACAGATAACTTCAACAATGATAACTTCTTTATGGGCTTTAAAGAGATGTTGAAAATGGTGCTTCCCCATGTCATCAAAATATGAAAATGTGGAAACCACCCTACCATCATGATCTCTTAGGGACCAAATAGCGTTATGCATTTTGTGCCCTTTCGCAGAATCCTAGAATTTGTTTTTGTGTTATTGTCCCCATTTTCAAGCCAAATGGCTCTATTTTTCAACCTCCATTTGGCTTAACGAATTTCTAAAAAAAATTGAGATTCAAGCCAAAAGAGATCACCTCTCAAGCATATTGAGGCATAGCCTTCCTCGTCTTAATCAAGAAAAACTTGAAGCTGATGTCCAATCTCTCTAAGGTTCACTGATTTAACCTGTTATTTGGCCAAAGCCCACTCTCGAGTTTTATTTTTGATGCGCTTTAAATTTTCCACAAAGTGTTTCCCAATTGATACACCTGACAATGGGTCAAATGTGAACCAATTCTCTTAAACCATTTCCATTAAAGATTCATCATTGATCCAATTTCAATTCATTTTAAAAGGGCTCACAAGCTTTTGAGAGGCACCTTTTATTTCCAAGAAATTTGGGTAATGATTCGAAACCCTGCCTACACCGATCCATTGTTTGATAAAGACAAATTGGTCCATGAAAATTTTAGGCACCAAAAAATGATATAATATCTTTGCCACCTAGTTCAACCCTGATCCCTTATTTCACCATGTCGGGCATAGTTTAATTGGATCTGCATCATAAGGGACTAGCTAGTGAAACTATCAAAAAAGAAATTAGACAAGGGATCAATAGAGACTTGATCTCCCCAGGATTCAGAAGGTCTGCTAGAAAAATTTAAGTCAACTCCTGTGATTAATGAGGGATATTCAATAAATTATTTTTTGAGGAAATATTCCCAAAAATTTTGATACACAAACCTAATGCAATACTCCAATAATTGCTTAGCTTAATGAATTTCCCTTTCCAACTAACCGTTAGGCCACCCAAGTGACCAGAGGCATTTAAACACAAAAATCTCTAACCAACCAAAAGACTTTCCAAACATCTAGAAATAAAATCACTAGATCCTAGGGTTTCTTGAAGAAAGATAACCTCAGAGAGATTATATTCATGATTCTTTTTAGGGAAATTCTTTTGGGAAGACTTAAGAGACCTCAAAAATTGAACGAGAGTATTTTCATTTGAACACATCCAAAGGGGCAACAAATACTCTAAGGGCCCCTTGAAAAGAATATTGTCTCCCAGTGGTCATATTGACCCTGGCACACTCCATGTCTTTTGTCAAATTAGATTTTGTCCCCCTCCCCCTAAGATCAGAATAGGAAATTTGAAGTTGGCCAGGACCCATGATAGATGGATTTTGAAAAGGAAATTACAATGAGGATGGAGGTTGTAGGAGGAAGAGCTCCCCCCTGAAGACTAGGAGTGGGAGTTGGAGGGAAAAGTGATTGGAGAAGAAAATTCACCAAAAACTTGGAAATATGAACAATGCATTTGAGAAGGAAAACAAGAAGTCCCTAATGACAAGGGAGAAAGGCATGCGACAAACATGTAATGAAGGAAAAAAGAGAATAAGAAGTAGAAAAATCCATGCTATTCTCAAATAAATGTGATGTGCAAGGGGAAGAAAGATGAAGAATACCTGGAACATAATGCTCCAGGGGGGCTTGAAAACCACCATCCATAATCATTGGGTCCAAAGGAGGTGCATCCGCAATCGACATAAGCTCTTCATATATCCTAGGAAGAGCACCCATCTCCCTACAAGAAAGTGGCATAATGTTATTTGGAATGGAGTCCTCCCCAATGAAATCATCTTCCTCATCCTCCACTAAAGGGATAACAGAACAATGTTTAACCAAATGGCCATATTGATGATAGAGATAACACCAAAACAGGACTCCCTCATAGTCTAGATCCTGGATAAAACTTGCCTCCCCTCCAAGATCCATTTCAGTTGGGAGGCATTCCTTAAATCAAACTTCATCATAATTCTTTCTATAACCATTTGCCTAGAGGAGAGATGTGGTGAATCATGTGTAAGATAGGTTCCAATTGAATGCCTAATTTCTTGAAATATTTCATCATCCCAGAAAGCTAATGGAAACTCTGAAAGGAGAACCCAAAAAGGAACTGAGCCAGACTACTCTTAACAAGAATCAAACAACAATGAATAAAATTTGAATAGGACGGGGGAAGAGTCAATGTGCCTGACCAGGTTTTTAATTAATTGAGCATCCTCTAACTTCGTAGATTTTAGATGAAATTGTCCTTTAGATGGTAGATTGAAACTCGAAAGAACCCACAATAGAGAAGTAATATCTTTATCAACCAATTCTCTAAGGGTTTTTATAGAAAAACGATAGCCTTAAACTCGACCCACCAATTATCTTTCAGTTAGATCTGAGACTTGGTCCATCTTGATATCTTCCCATAAGACTAAAGATAGTTTCAAACGACTAGAATTCATAATGCAATGGGGCTTCTTGATAGGGTTAGCCATGATGTAGTTAGAATTTTCACGTAATCTTGCCTTCAAACATCGGGAAGGAAATCTTTGTGATTGAGTTGGCCTGATAGGAGGATCGATGCCATGAGAAATATCTAGAATACTCGAGCCAAATCCTTCTTTGTGTAGGAAATCAAAGGTGTTAACATCTAGAAGAGGGGTCAAAAATTAATTATCACCCACCAGACCAAGCCTATTAGATAAACCCAGAACATCCAAAAAAGAAAATGCATCTGACTAACTAGGGTCGACTGGATGGGATTACTAAAAAGAAAATATATGTGTTAACCATCTAGATGGGCCTGAACCCTAGAATAGACCCATGGAACTAAGACTCCAACCCTCAAATAATTTATGGGTGTCCTCCCTGAAAGCTAGAAGGGTGCCTTACATTGAAATCATCGCTTTCTCCCTGAGAAATTGTATTTTCTGGAACCTATGCCATTTCTTAATTGGGTTTTACCACAAATACCCAGAGGAACTAGCACAAAACCCATAGAGTGAGAAATATTCTTTATGTCACCCATGAATTACACAAAAATACATGTACACGAGAATGGTGAGGGTTCATAGTCTATAAGGTCCTCCCACACCATACAAAGCAGATGACGAATATGAGAAAATAAACAAGAATAACTACTATAATCTGATGCCAAAAGGGACAAATAACCTCCAACTATCAAAACAAAGAAAAGGAGGGCAAACCACTTGTAGACAGAAAACCATAAAATGACATTTCCAAAGGGAAAAGGATACCTAACACCATATAATTATTTTAAACGCCTCGACTGATCCAGGTGGATGTTGGTGGTGACTCACCTATTCCACTTAGACCCCCAACACTGTCTCTTTTTAGTTTTCTGGTTTCCTTAATTGTAGAACAATTTACTATTTTTGGTAATCTTTGGGTCCTGAACTTTTGGAGTCATTTTGAGGCTCTAAATGATGTTTTTAGGGGAAACTAAGAGATAAAAAAAGGTCTCAAACAATCATGCCAATTTATGTTTTGCCTTCTCTTCGAGATATTTGAAATGAGGTATTATGATAGCCAAACAAAGATTGTATGCCAAATTTACGACCCTGAGAAGTTGATGTACCAATTTACCTAAACGAGGCCCATAATTTTGGCACTTCATCTCCTAGGGTTAGGTTTTTGGATGTTTAGGTTTTTCCATTGTTTCTCAATAATAAATAGGCCTTTTTACCTTATTTTAAAACAATTTAGGGACATGTAGTGGCCACATCTCTTCTCAGAGATAAGATACCATAGCTACTTTATTTTCATTATGTTTGTAAGCATATTTCAGTATTATGATATTAATGAAATGAAGTGTTATTTCTGCTGTATATGTATTTATGGTTATAAGTGTAATTTTTTGCGTTCTTGTTTAAGTTCAGCTCAGTGGTATTAGAGAAGTCTGCTCTTTCTCTATTTTTCTTTACATGTCCCCAATGAGGTCAGGGTATAAAGAGTTAGGGCTTGATTTGGTTGAATCTTTGCAAGACCTACCTCACAAACCCTAATGACCTCCCATGGCGGAAGAAAATAAAGTTGCGGGGGTAGGAGATCCTTTTAAAATATTTCTCAAGGAAGCCCTTGAGTGATAGAGGAACGCAATGATGTATAAATTTTCGCAAATCCTTCGACAACTACCCACAGGCGACGCATATTCATCCAGCAACCACTCTAGAGGTACAACTCCTTTTAAGGTACACTTTAACTTTGATATTCCCATATTTGAGGGCTAGATAGATGAAAATGCTATAGATAAATGATTGAATCTATTGGAAGGATATTTTTCAGTTCATGACTTTTCCAATTGGGAAAATATTACTTTTTCACTTCTCAAACCCACCCCACACGTCAATGATTGGTGGGAAACCTACTATGAAAAAAAGGACGAGAGGGAATCCTCACTATTTTCAGCCACACCCACTTGGGATTCTTTCCAATACGTCATCAAGGAACAATATTACCCTGTCGGGAGCTCTGAAGCTAAATGACCACACTATGACAGGGAAGGGACCAAGATGTCCCGAAGTTCACAAATGTTTTCCATACCCTCTGTATGAGGTTGGGTATGAAGGATTCTGAGCAGAATTTGATTCTCAAGTACCACATATGAAGTACAACCAAGAGGAGATGTAGATCATGGAAATCTCACTCGACATGAAATACTAATACACTATCAAGATTAAGTAGAAGTTTAAACAAAAGAAGTGAGACTTTGGATCTGTGAATTCGAAGTAAGGAAAAGGCACTCCAAAACCACAGAGCAAAGGCCAAAGCCAAGGTAGGGCGACCTAGGACAACCCGCTAAAGCCGAAAGAAAAGAACAACACCGTGAAGACAAAGAATGACACAAGAAAATGATGTGAGTCACATAAGAGCTCAACTCACAACACATGTGAGTGTTGGGCCAAGCACTCATTAGTGGCTGAGCTGAAGGCTTCTGAATCAAGCACATATTCCGACTCTGAGTCAAAACCTGACAAGGGGAATGACAAAGGGACGCAGATCATTGATGCGAAGCCTAGTGCCACTGTGGCCACCACCATGATCTAGAAGAATGAGCCAGGATATCCAAAGGAGGGGGAATGCCTCTTCCACTCACAGATGTGGGTGAAAGGTTCTTCGTTGCAATTCATTGTCAATGGCGAGATCCAAAAGAAACTCATTTCAACATAGGTCGTGAAGTGGTTGGCCTACCAACGACAGAACATCCATAGTCATATACCATTGGGTGGCTTCACCAAGGATGAGATATCCACGTCAGCCAATAATGTCGCCTTCCCTACAACATTAAGACCTTCACGGATGAGATACTATGTGATGTTGCTCCTCTTGAAGTTTGTGATGTAATATTAGGACAACCATACTTGTGGAAGTGACATGTTGTATATGAGTCGAGACCTCACTCTGTGCTTATTACTTTGGGCAATAAGTTGTACAGGATGCTGGAGGTAGCCCCACCTACTGCCATCTCTTTGAACACTGCAAAGCAATGCAATAAGATAATTTCCTAGACTAGGAATTTTTTTTTCCTTATGATTTGTCCTCAGGGAAAGAAGATGTTTATGGCCATGACTTCCACACAAGGTTCCTCTGCACAACAAAAATAGATGGACAAGGTCATGGAGGAGTACAGGGACATTTTCGCCTCACCTACAGGGGTACCTCTACACTCTCAGGTCAAGCACTCCATCGATCTTACTTCCAGCACGCTGCTACATAATGCATCGATCTATTGACACTCTGCTATGGAGAACGATGAGATCAAAAGGCAGATTTAGGAGTTGTTATAGAAAAGGCACATCAGGCCAAGCTCATCGCCCCATGGGAGCTTGATTATATTGGTACAGAAGAAGTACG
This sequence comes from Pinus taeda, assembly GCA_000404065.3. Lineage (NCBI taxonomy): Eukaryota > Viridiplantae > Streptophyta > Pinopsida > Pinales > Pinaceae > Pinus > Pinus taeda. The sequence continues at coordinate 238,809 of APFE031747621.1, forward strand.
AGACATGGAGACTTTGTATTGACTATCAGGCGTTGAACAAGATCTCTGTCCAGAATAGGTACCCAATCCCATGGGTTGATGACCTTCTGGACTAGCTCAAGGGGGCCAAATATTTCAACAAGACTGAATTGAAGTCAGGTATTACCAGGTGCTTATCAAACACTCCGATGTGTGGAATATTGCCTTCAAATCCAAGGAGCACCTTTTTGAATGGTTGGTCATGCCTTTCAGGTTGATGAATGCCCCCACAACCTTCATGATATTGCTAGACAACATTATGTGACCCTTATCCAATGCATTCGTAGTGGTGTATTTAGATGACATCTTGATCTCCAACTAGAGTTTGGAAGAGAGCCTTTGCCATATTCGATAGGTCCTTCAAACCCTGCAACAACACAAGCTGTGTGCCAATTTAGAGAAATGTACTTTTGGCATGATCCAAGTTCAATATCTGGGGTACATCATTGATGAGAAAGGTGTACATATGGAGCTAGCCAAAATAGAATTCATTCAATATTGGCCAACCCTAACCACTCTAACAGGGCTCCACAACTTTCTAGGTCTTGCCAATTTCTACCGTAGGTTCGTGTTGGGGTTCTCCGCCCTTTAAGTCAAGTCACGAAGGGTGGAGCAAAAGAATTTTTTTTTGGTCTGAAACCCAACAAAAGGAATTTTTTGAGTTGAAGCATCACCTCTACTGTACACCAATGCTCACATTACCAGACCTGCATCAACCATTTGAGATTGAGATAGACGTCTTCCACTATGTTATTGGTGTAGTTCTTACTCAACAGGGGCATCAAGTGACTTACCATAGTGAGGAACTTTCAGACACAATTTGAAAGTATCCCACTTACGAAAAACAAATGTAGTCCATTGTGTAGGCCTGTTGTCAATGGAAGCATTACATTATGGGGAAGGAAACGATCATCCACACAGACCACCGACCCGTGTAGTTCATACAGACACAAGGGAAGTTACAGAATGATCGCCATCAGAAATGGTCCACATACCTACAACAATTCCATTTGGGCATTAAGTACAAGAAGGGAAGTACCAATAATGTTGCAGACTCCCTTAATCGATCACCAATCATGGCGTTGATCACTGTGCTTGACTCCTGTGGGCATGAGACTTCGGGGTGGCTGTATCTTTATGAGAGTGATTGGGAATTCAACAACACATGCCAAACACTCCTTGAAGGTAAGAAAGTTCAAAAATTTCACCTCTAGGATGCACTATTATGCCACCTAGGACACATATGTGTTCCTTCAAGCTAGTCATCCAAAAGGATTTGGGAGGTGCACTACATTAGGGTCACTGGACATTTCAGAGTAAAGCAAATAGTGGTAGTACTACAAAATTATTTTTATTGGATGAATCTTCGTCAGGATGTTGGGAGGTACATTAAATCATGTACTTCCTGCGCCATTGCCAAAACATCCATCAAGAAGCAAGGCCTATATACTACTCTACATACTCCTAGTCGACCTTGGGACTCCATCTCCATGGATTACATTTCGGACCTTCCTTCTACTAAGAACAACCATGACTGTGTTTTCGTGGTTGTTGACAGATTCTCTAAGATGGTCATTATGGCGGCCAAAAAGAAGAGTATCATAACAGAGGCCACTAATAAGATATTGTTTGAGTGAGTGTCGGTACACTTTGTGTCACACAGAATGAGTTGATTTCGCGGACAAGCTCGACCTTCCTAGTATCTAAAGATATCTAGTGACAAGCAAGCCAATCAAAAACTATCTTTCTCTAAATATGCAATTAAAAACAAAGGCAAACAAGTGTTTTAGGCCTACCTTGGTTCCAATGCAAGTTTGTGGAAGCCTCACTCCTTTGCTCCAAATGAACTCCCTTGTAGCAA
>APFE031747621.1:247299-313808 GCA_000404065.3 Pinus taeda
TAAGAGGGAATTGTATTGCATCTATGTAGAGATGTATTCTGAGTGAGAAAGAGAGAGGAGATTGTGTGAGAGTGAAGAGCGAATTACATAAGATCTGTTGTAGGTTTTATCTTTTCATTTTGTTAGATAATATAAAAGGAAGAACTGGATGTTTCTCCGTGGATGTAGCCCAAATTGGGTGAACCACATATATCATTGCCTCTCTTGTTTTATGTGTTTTCTGTTCTTATATTTCTACAATATATTTTATGTGTTCCATTACTTTGTAATATATAATTTTTCAACACTTACTTTCCACCATTGCTAAACACATTCAATGTTGCAGAACAACTCACACCAACAGAGCTAAACCCAGATTGCATGGAACATGCCACAACCGATCGTATCATGGAAACACAGATCAAGAACACTTTCCAGCAGAAGATCCAACTATATCAGTTTGTCAAAGCTGACCAACTCCTTCACCAAGGTAAGTGGCTCACCAGGGACCAAGTTCAACAAAAGTTTCCCCATTTGACAAAGGCACTCAACACAATGGGGACCATTACTTCCTAAGGGGGGAGGAATGATCTAGGTGGATATTGGTGGCCACCCACCTATTTCACTTAGACCCCAACACTATCTCTTTCATTTTTTCAGTTTCCTTAATTGTAGCACAATTTATTATTTTTGGTAGTTTTTTCGGTCCCTAAATTTCTGGAGCTGTTTTGAGGCCCTAAATGATGTTTTTAGGGAAAACGAATAGATAAAAAACATCCCAAATTGGCATGCCAACTTTTTACTTGGTCTTCTCTTGAAGATCTTCGAAATGAGGTATTGTGATAACCAGACAAAGATTGTATGCCAAAGTTACGACCCCACGAATTTGATGTACCAATTTACCCAAACAGGGCCCACAGTTTTGGCGCTTCATCTCCTAGGGTTATGTTTTTTTATTTTTAGTGTTTTCCATTGTTTCTTAATAATAAATTGGTCTTTGAGCCTAATTGTAATATAGTTCAGAGGCATGTAGCCACCACATCTCTTCTTAGAGATAAGCTACCATCGTCTGAGCTAGTTTATTTCCATTCAGTTTGTAAGCATATTTTAGTATTATGATATTAATGAAATGAAGTGTTATTTCTGATGCATTTCTGTATTTACGGTTATATGTGTAGTTTGTTACGTTCCTATTTAAGATCATATCAGTGGTATCAGAGCAGTCTTCTCTTTCTCTGTTTTTATTTACATGTCCCCAATGAGGTCAGGGTATAAGGAGTTTTGGCTTGATCTAGTTGAACCCTTGCAAGACTAGTCTTGCAAATCCCTATGGCCTCCCATGGTGGAAGAAAAGGAAGATTAGGGGGCAGGAGATCCTTTCAAAATATTTCTCAAGGAAGCCCTCGAGAGACAAAGGAACGCGATGATGGATAACTTTGCACAGATCCTTTGACGACTACCCACAGGTGACACATCTTCATCTAGCAGCCACTCTGGAGGCGCCACTCCTTTTAAGGTACAATTTAACTTTGATATTCCCATATTTGAGGGCCAGATAGATGCAAACATCGTAGATAAATGGTTGAATCTGTTGGAAGGATAATTTCTAGTTCATGACTTTTCCAATTGGGAAAATATTACTTTTGCACTTCTCAAAGTTGCCCCACACGTCAAGGTTTGGTGGGAAACCTACTTTGAACAAAAGGAAGAGAGGGAATCTTCATAGTTTTTAGCCACACTCACTTGGGATTCTTTCTAAGACATCATCAAGGAACAATATTACCTTATCGGTAGCTATGAAGATAAATACATAAAGTGGACCATGCCATGCCAAAGAAGGGACCAAGATGCGTCAAAGTTCACGAATGTTTTCCATACCCTCTACACGAAGATGGGTATCAAGGATTCTGAGCGGTATTTGGTACTCAAGTACGTGGCTATCTACCCAAGTACATCCAGGATGAGATGGAGTTCCTGGAAATCTCCTCGCTTAGCATGACATATCGATACACTATCAATATTGAGTATAATTTTAAACAGAAGAAGCAAGACTTTGGATCTGTAAATTTGAAGGAAAAGGCGCCCCCAAACCATAGATTAAAGGCCAAAGCCAAGATAGGGTGACCAGGGAAAACCCACTGAAGCCACAAGCAAAGAAAAACACCACGAAGACAAAGAAGGACATGGGAAAATGGTGTGAGTTCTAGAAGAGCTCCACTCACAACATAAGTGAGTGTTGGGCCAAGCAGTCATTGGTTGCCAAGCTGAAGGATTTTGAATCAGACGGATGTTCTGACTCTAAGTCAAAACCTGATAATGGGAATGAGAAAGGGAAGCAGATCATTGATGCGAAGTCAAGTGCCACTATGGTCACCACCAAGTTCCAAAAGAATGAGCCTGAATATCCAGAGGAGGGGCAACACCTCTTCCACTCATAGATGTGGGTGAAATTCTCTTTGTTGTAGTTCATAGTTGACTGTGGGAGCCAAAATAACCTCATTTCAGTAGAGGTCGTGAAGATGTCAGGCCTACCAACGATATCAAATCTGCAATTGTACAAGATCAGGTGGCTTCACCAAGGACAAGATCTCCACTTTAGCTAGTAGTGTCACCATCCCTACATTATTAAGCCCTTCATGGACGAGGTACTGTGTGATGTTGCTCCTCTTGAAGTTTGTGATGTATTATTAGAACAACCATACTTATGGAAGTGACATGTTGTATATAAGTCTAGACCTTGCTCTATGATATTACTTTGGGTAATAAGTTGTACAGGATACCGGAAGTATCCCAACCTACTGCAACCTCTTTGATCATAGCAAACCAATGAAGTAAGATCATTTCCCAGACCAGGAAATTTGTTTTCCTTATGATTCACCCTAAGGGAAAGAAGAAGGTTGTGACCATGACTTCTAGACATAGATCCTCTGCATAGCAGCAATAGATGGACAAGGTTGTGGAGGAGTACAGGGACATTTTCGCCTCACTTATATGGGTTCCTCTCCACTGTTAGGTCAAGCACCCAATCAATCTAACCCTAGGAGTGTTGCTACAAAATTGACTGATCTATCGACGCTCTGTTTTAGTAAATTGAGATTAAGAGGGAGATTTAGGAGCTGTTGCAAAAAGGGCACATCAGGCCAAGCTCATCACCTTGTGGGAGCCCTATTGTATTGGTATAGAAGAAGGACGGGACTTGGAGACTCTTTATTGACTATCAGGTGCGGAACAAGATCACAGATTGATGACCTTTTGGACTAGCTCGAGGGAGGGAAATATTTTAGCAAGATTGACTTGAAGACCGGTTATCACTAGGTTCCTATCAAACCCTTCGGTGTGTGGAAAACTACCTCCAAATCCAAGGAGGGCCTTTTCGAATGGTTTCTCATGCCTTTTGGGTTGACGAATGCCCCCACAACCTTCATGAGATTGATGGACGACATATTGCGACCCTTCACCAATGAATTCATGGTGGTGTATTTAGATGACATATTTATCTTCAGCTAGAGTTGGGAAGAACACCTCCACCATATTTGATAGGTTCTTCAAACCCTACGACAACACAAGTTGTGTGCCAATTTGGAGAAATGTAATTTTGGCATGACCCAGGTTCAATATCTAGGGCACATCATTGATGAGAAGGTTATGCATGTGGACCTAACCAAGATACAAGCCATTCGGGATCGGCTACCCCCAACCACTCTAATAGAGCTCTGTAACTTTCTGGGTCTTGCTAATTTCTACCACAAGTTTGTGTTGGGGTTCTCTCTTATCACTTGGCCTTTAAGTCAAGTCACCATGGGCAGAGCGAAACAAAGCTTTTTTGGTCCAAAACCAAATAGAAGGCATTTTCCGAGTTGAACCATCACCTCTACTCTGCACGAGTGATCACATTACCAGAACTGCAACAACCATTTGAGATTAAGTATGACGCCTTTGATTATACTATTGGTGCGATTCTTACTCAGCAAGGGCATCTAGTGGCTTACCATAGTGGGACACTTTCAAACATAGTCTGAAAGTATCCACTTACGACAAAGAAATTCATGCCTATTGTTAATGGAAGCATTACATTATGGGGAAGGAAATGGTCATCCACATAGACCACCGACCCTTGAAGGTCATACAGACACAAGGGAAGTTGAAAAATGATCGCCATCAGAAATCGTCCACATACCTGCAAAAATTCCATTTTAACATTAAGTTTAAGAAGGGTAGCACCAATAATGTCGCAGACTGCCTCAACCGACCACCAGTCATGGTGTTGATAATTGTGCTCAAATCCTATGGGAATGAGATTTCGGGGTGGACACATCATTACAAGAGCGATCCATAACTCGACAACACGTACCAGACACTTGTAGAAGGTAAGAAAGTTCAAAAGTTTCACCTCCAAGATGAACTATTATGCCACATGGGACACATCTGTGTTCCTTCAAGTGATCATGCCAAGATGATTTGGGAGGTGCACTAGAATCGGGTTTCTAGAAATTTCGGAGTAGAGAAAATAGTGGTAGTACTGCAGAAGCATTTTTATTGGCTGAACCTTTGTTAGGATGTTGTGAGGTACATTAAATCCTGCACTACCTGCACCATTTCCAAACCAACCATCAAGAAGCAAGGCCTCTATACTCCTCTGCCTACTCCTAGTCGGCCTTGGGAATCCATCTCCATGGATTATATGTCAGGCCTTCCTTCTACTAAGCATGGCAATGACTATGTTTTTGTGGTCATTGACAGATTTTGTAAGATAATCATTATGGTTCCCTGCAAGAAGAGTATCACAAAAGAGGCCACTGCTCAGCTCTTCTTTGAGCGGCTATGGGTACACTTTGGGATCCCACATTCCATTTTCTATGATTGGGACAACATATTCATAAGTGAATTTTGGTCAAGTCTCTGGTCTATGCTAGATACCAAACTCACTAAGTCCACGAGTTTCCATGCCCAAACTAATGAGCAAACATAGGTCGTCGACAAGATGATTGTACACATTCTGCCCATGTACAACTCGAAGCATCCATGCACATGGGATGAAATCCCACTCTATATCCAACAAAGCTACAACACAACTCTCCACAACTCAATAGGCCACAACCCCTTTCAGGTAGGGTTGGACTTTCAGCCATTATGTCCCATTAATGTGGCCATACCATTTGAAGCTACTCAAGAAAATTTGGCTCATGTCCAGTCTGAAGCCAAAAGGGCTAGCAACTTCATTGAGTTCATTCAACACATTTGCTAGTAGGTCCATGATATATTGGAAAAACCCAATGCTAGGTACAAGTATCCATGATCAACATCGGGTGCCACACAAGTTCTAGGTGGGTGACAAAGTTTGGCTACTTTTGCAGAAGGAACGCCTCGCTGGACTCCACCGCAAGCTTCGCCTGCTCTTATATGGGCCATATACCATCACTAAGGTTGTTGGGGACGATTCCTTCAAGCTTAGCATTCCATTGTTCCTTGGTTTGCACCCAATGTTCAATGTAGACCACCTTCGGCCATAATTTCCACCATTGTTGGACACATCCGACGTTGCAAAACAATGCACACCAACAGAGCTAAACCCAGACTGCATGGAACAGGACACAACTAATCAAATCATGTACACATAGATCAAGAACACTTGCCAGCAAAAGATCCAATATATCGGGTTGTCAAATTTGGCCAACTTCTTCACCAAGGCAAGTGGCTCACCAGGGACCAAGTTCACTAGAAGTTTCCCCATCTCATGGAGGCACTCAACGCAATGGGGACAATTGCTTCCGAAGGGGGGAGGAATGATCCAGGTGGATATTGGTGGCCACCCGCCTATTCCACTTGGACCCTCAACACTATCTCTTTTAGTTTTTCGGGTCCTGATCTTTCAGAGCCATTTTGAGGCCCTATACAATGTTTTTAGGGGAAACTGAGAGATTGAAAAGGTACCAAATTGGCATGCCAATTTGCGTTCGACCTTCTCTTCAAGATATTTGAAATGAGGTATTATGATAGCCAAACAGAGATCTTATGCCAAAGTTACAACCCCGAGAAGTTGATGTACCAATTTACCCAAACGGGGCCCACAGTTTTGGCGCTTCATCTTCTAGAGTTAGGTTTTTGAATGTTTAGGGTTTTCCATTGTTTCTCAATAATAAATAGGTCTTTGAGCCTTATTGTAACACAATTCAGAGACATGTAGCTGCCACATATCAGAGATAAGCTACCATCACCTAGGCTAGTTTATTTTCATTATGTTTGTAATCATATTTCAGTATTCTTATATTAATGAAATGAAGTGTTATTTCTGCTGCATTTATGTATTTATGGTTATATGTGTAATTTTTTGCATTCCTGTTTAAGTTCAGATCAGTAGTATCAGAGCAGTCTACTTTTTCTTTATTTTTCCTTATGTGTCTCCAATGATGTTAGGGTATAAGGAGTTAGGGCTCGATCTGGTTGAACCTTTGCAAGACCCGCCTCACAAACCCTGATGGCCTCCCATGGCAGAAGAACATAAAGACGAGGGGGCAGGAGATCCTTTCAAAATATTACTCGAGGAAGCCCTTGAGTGGCAAAGGAACGCGATGATGGATAACTTTGCCCAGATCCTTCGACGGCTACCCATAGGTGATGCATCTTCATCCAGCAGCCACTCTAGAGGTTCCACTCCTTTTAAGGTACAATTTAACTTTTATATTCCCGTATTTGAGGTCTAAACAGATGCAGACACCAAAGATAAATGGTTGAATCTGTTGGAAGGATATTTTTAATTTCATGGATTTTCCTATTAGGGAAATATTACTTTTCCACTTCTCAAAGTCACCCCACACATCAAGGACTGGTGGGAAACCTACTGTGAACAAAAAGATGAGAGGGAATCCTTATTGTTTCCAACCACACCCACTTGGGATTCTTTCCGAGACGCCATCAAGGAATAATATTACCTTGTTGGGAGCTATGAAGACAAATACATAAAGTAGACCACGCTACGGGAGGGAAGGGACCAAGATGTGTTGGATTTCACAAATGTTTTCCATACCCTCGACATGAAGTGGGTATCAAGGATTTTGAGCGGCATTTGGTACTTAAGTACCGTGCCTGTTTACATAAGTACATCCGGGACAAGATGGAGAACCTGGACATCTCCTCTCTCGGAACGACATACCGATACACTGACAAGATTGAGAATAAGTTTAAACTGAAGAAGTGAGACTTTCGATCCAACCACTCTGACAAAGCTCCGCAACTTTTTGGGTCTTGCCAATTTCTACTACAGGTTCATGTTGAGGTTCTCTCATATCACTTGGACTTTAAGTCAAATCACCAAGGGCAGAGTGAAGGCAAAGATGTTTTGTTCTGAAACCCAACAAAAGGTATTTCATAGTTGAAGCATTGCCTCTTCTCTGCACTAGTGCTCACATTAACAAACCTGCAACAACCATTTGAGATTGAGACAGACACCATCGATTATGCTATTTGTGCAGTTCTTACTCAGTAGGGGCATCCAGTGGCTTACCTTAGTGAGACAATTTCAGACACAGTCTTAAAGTATCCCACATACAAAAAATAAATGTATTCCTTTGTGCAGGCCTATCCTCAATGGAAGAATTACATTATGAGGTAGGAAACGATCATCCACATAGACCACTGACCCCTGTAGTTCATAGATACACAAGGGAAGTTACATAATGATTGCCATTAGAAATGGTCCACATACCTCCAACAATTCCATTTGAAAATTAAGTGCAACAAGGGCAACACCATAATGTTATAGACTACCTCAGCCAACCACCATTCATGGCATTGATCACTGTGCTCAACACCTCTGGGCACGAGACTTCGGGGTGGCCGCATCTTTAAGAGAGCAATACAAAATTCGACAGTACATACTAGACACTCCTAGAAGATAAGCAAGTTCAAAATTTTCATCGCCTGGATGCATTGTTATGCCACCTGGGACACATCTGTGTTCCTTCAAGTGAGCACATACAGATGATTTAGGAGATGCTCTACGGTTGAGTCACTGAATATCTCAGAGTAGAATAAACAATGGCAGTACTGCATAAGTATTTTTATTGGCCGAACCTTCGTTAGGATGTTGGGAGGTACATTAAATCCTGCATTGTCTGCGCCATTTCCAAACCAATTATCAATAAGAAAGGCCTATATACTCCTTTACCTACTCATAGTCGACCTCAAGAATCCATCTCCATGGGTTACATGTCAGGCCTTCCTTCTACTAAGTATGAAAATGATTGCATTTTTGTGGTTATTGACAAATTCTATAAGATGATCATTATGGCAGTCAACAAGAAGAGTATCACAACAGGGCCACTGCTAAGCTCTTCTTTGAGTGAGTGTAGGTACACTTTGGCATCCTAGAGTCCATTGTCTCTGATTGGGACAACAGATTCATAAGTGTATTTTGGTCAAGTCTTTGGTCGATGTTGGATATCAAACTCACTAAGTCCATGACTTTCCATCCCCAAACTGATGGCCACATAGAATTCGTCAATAGGATGATCATACACATTCTACACATTTATAACTTAAAGCATCCACACACATGTGATGAAACAATAGATCTCTCCACAACTCAACAAGACACAACCCATTTTAGGTAGGGTTGGGATTTCAACCATTATGTCCCAATGATGTGGCCATACCATTTGAAGCTACTCAGATAGATTCGTCCCATGACCAATCCGAAGCCGACAGGGCTAACAACATCATTGAGCGAATTCAATACATCCGCCAATAGGTCCATAATATATTGGACAGATCCAATGCTAAGTACAAGAAGTCATGATCAACATCAAGTGCTGCACAAGTTCTAGGTGTGTGACAAAGTTTAGCTACATTTACAGCAGGAGTGCCTCGGTGGACCCCACCGCAAGCTTCACCTACTCTGATATGGGCCATACACCATCATCAAGGTCGTAGGAGACAATTCCTTTGAGCTTATCATTCCATCGTTCCTTGGTCTGCACCAATTGTTCAATGTAAACCACCTTTGACCATGCTTTCCACCATTGTTGGACACATCCAACGTTGCAGAACAAATCACACCAATAGATCTAAACCCAAATTGCATGGAACAAGATACAACTGATTGGATCATGGACACATAGACCAATAACACTCACCAACAGAACATACAACTATATCGGGTTGTCAAAGTTGGCCAACTCCTTCACCAAAGCAAGTGGCTCACTAGGGACCAAGTTCAACAGAAGTTTCCCCATCTCATGGAGGCACTCAATGCAATAGGTACCATTGCTTCCTAAGGGGGAAGGAATGATCCAGGTGGATATTGGTGGCCATTGGCCTACTCCACTTGGACCCCCAACATTGTCTCTTTCAGTTTTTCAGTTTCCTTAATTGTAGCACAATTTACTATTTTTGGCAGTTTTTCGGGCCCTAAACTTTTGGTGTTGTTTTGAGGCCCTAAACGATGTTTTTTAGGGAAACCAGAGAGATCAAAGATGTCCCAAATCACATTTCCATTTTTCATGCTGCCTCCTCTTTGATATCTTTGAAACTAGGTATTATGATAGCCAAACGGAGATCGTATGCCAAAGTTATGACCCTGGGAAGTTGATGTACCAATTTACCCAAACAAGGCCCACAATTTTGGCGCCTCATCTCCTAGGTTAGGTTTCTAGATGTTTAGGGTTTTCCATTGTTTCTCATTAACTAATAGGCCTCTGAGCCTCATTATAACACAATTCAAAGGCATGTAGCCACCACATCTCTTCTCAGAGATAAGCTACCATCGCACGAACTAGTTTATTTCCATTTTGTTTGTAAGCATATTTCAGCGTTATGATATTAATGAAATGAAGTGTTATTCTACTGCATTTCTGTATTTATTGTTATATGTGTAATTTGTTGCATCCCTATTTAAGTTTAGATCATTGACCATGGAGAAAACATTACTGTAAATAACAAATCCTTGACCATCGCTACTATGATTAGGGACTTTCCCTCATTTTAAATTATAATTATTATTACTATTATTAGTTAAATTATATATTTTATTTTGAATAATATAATTACTATTATTAATTATAAAATGGAATAAGTATAAACTTAACACAACATATATTAAATAATGTTAATAGAAAACATATAATTAATAACATGTGTAAACATGATATTTTTTTTAATTAATTAAAAAAAAAACATAAACTATCTTGGATAAATTTTTACCCTATATTTGTAACTACTACCAAAAATATTCTATAAATATATCATAGAAGTTAAATCCCCACCTGATAATCAAATTAAAACTTTGAAAACTTTATTCCTAAATAAACAACATAATAATCCACCAAATTTAATCATATATATTTTTTTATATAACCATCATAAAATTGAAACTTTTCCCATCATAAAATTGAAACTATTATTAAAGAGAAATCCATTGTTTTGTTTTAAACAAAATGGGTAGAGATTTGTATTATTAAAAGAAAATTGGATTACAAGGCCAAAAACTTTACATATTTTAATCATCCTTGTATAGCATGGAGGCTCAATGCAAACCCTCAAGCGAGTTCCTAATGACACAAAGATTTTAGTCCCTTTCAAACTAAAAGCTTTAAAAAAAAACCCCGATATCTTAACACATATGGGTTCCATTACTCACTATTTTTGTTTTGATTTGGTCTAACTTCTTGTTTCCTTAGAGAAATATTTTTTCCTTTCTTCTAGTTACTACACAATCTAGCAGGAGCTAAGGAAGAGAAACCTATAGGACAAAGAGCTAGACCTAGTGATAACAATGGGACAATGGCCCATTGACACCACAACCAGAGTCCCCTACTCTTTATGGAATTTCATCGATGGGAGGAGTCCTGATAGATAGATTGATATTATGAGGTTAATGGTGCTAGGTGATTGGGTAGGATCTCTCAAGGGAGACTCTATGTGATAATATGGAGCTTCAAAAAGGTTTTATCCCCCTTTAAGAGACTTATAAGAAACTTGCACAAGATCTAGAGTTTTGTGAATTATAGAGGTTAAAGTTACTTTTGAGATCAAGACAAGGAGAAGAAAGGGCTTCTTATGATTTATTCCGATGAATACCAATCTCATACAACCCTCAAAGAAGCTCTCAAGTCAAAGGAATATAAGTTAAGGTTTCCCTTTAAGACCACACCTAGGGCAAGAGTTTTTATGGATAAAAATCCAATGGATGCCTATTAAACTTTGAGGTCTTACAGGTAAGACCCTAGGCTTGATGTTTGTGCTCCTAGAATCCACCTTTTCACTCTTTAAAATATTTCGCTCTATGCCCTAGCTTAGTCGTCCAAGAAGAGGAGACTGAAATTTGGGAAGGAGAATTTATGGAGATTTCTTTTTTTTTTTTTATCACCAAATGGCTTGGACCAGTGACTTCTTCTTTGGGCTATGGAGTCTTAGATGACTTGGATTTGCTAATTTTGTCTTCAAGGAGGTTAAAATTTGATGCCCTAGATACCAACCTTCAATAAGTACCTACTATTAGAATATGGAGTTTCATGAAGAAAAATAACATTTCATCACTAGAACATTCATTTCATGTTATACATAAGTAACATATGCAAGAACCAACCAAATGGCTTCCAAAAATTTCTTCAACAAAATTATGGCATGATAATATTTACTTTAGTTGTAGTACTTACATACATTAGACAATTTCAAAGAAATATTCCATCAACAAAATAACTTACAAGATAATCATGTAATATATCCAGCCATATTCAGGAAGTAGCTCCAAGACAAGATAAAAAATCGGCTTCAAACATCAAAGTGCATCCAGAATACTCTAAAAGCTATCCAAAGAAAAAGTGTGAATTTGCCAAGAAGGCTAAAATTCCCAAGTTTGATGATGATCCAATACAAATGAAATCTAGTTCTATTTATATGAGACCTAGTGGGTCGAAATATTAGCCTAAGGGCAGATAACATTATCAAAATGTGAAAAATACGAGCCTTGGTCACAAGCTGACCAAGTAGATTTCACAAATTATGAATTAGTCATCCAAATTCTAGCCAAATTGATAATGTCATGTTGATGTAGGGTTGTTGGAGGGACACAATGAGTCCTATTTGTGCCAAAATGTGTGATAGGGATCCATAAATCACAACTAAGGGCTAGCCCCGAACTCTCCCTGTAAGTCATCATGTGGGGCCCCAAAGTGATTTTGGGGCACAAGAGTTGGTCTCATGGGTCTCTTGGGGAAAGAATAGCCTATAATGCTCCAACATTTAGGGCTCTGATGATGGTGCTTTCCCTCCCATGTCTCAAGGGTTAAGACAAACCTCCTATGGGCCTCAGGTCAACTTCCAAGCCACGTGATCATTGCTAAACTAGTTGAGGCACGCTAGTCCAAGTGCATCATATCGTGAATAAAGTGGGGTAATGAGAATACTACTATGGGTGTTGAAGGTGCCCATGGTGTGAAATGATGCTCCACACATGATGGGAGTCTCATGGCCCTCAACACTTCATCGAGGTCTCAATATGATCCTCTAGTGGGCTTAGGCCCCAATTAAGTTGCCCAACCCATGATGAAATCACTTTCCAGTTACATATAAGATTTAATTCACATCCTTACCTTTAGTTACAATAATTCATTAGTGAATCTAAGTGAACTAAGCTTGTTTATCAAGGGAATATTAAGGATTCATAATGGGTTCCCTTCCAAATTTGGGTGTTTAAGCTCATAATAGTGTTACCTCCTTTGGTAGGAGTAGCTAATTAACAACCCTATTAGGTGTTCTCAACCCCTAAGGGGAAAGACAGGTCCCTGATACACCCTTTAATTTATAGGTGTCATGTGAACGATGATGAACAAATGGGGACATGAGGATCTCACAACCAAATGCCATGGACTCAAGGATGGAAATGATGAGGGATGTCCACATATTGGGTGTATAAATGTAGGAGGGATAAATCATGGATACATAAGTTACCCTGGCCTTTGTTTTTCCACCCTTCCTTATATTCCTTTTTCCTTTTCTTGATTTTTCATTTTATTACTACACAGGGCTCTAGGAAGTGAAAGCATGTTGTGTATGATGTAAGTAGTTATGACCCCCTTAAGGTGAGGCAATTGATGAGCCTTTAAATTAGACATAAATTAAGGCTCATACCTCTAAGTTAAACAATAATTTAAGGCCTATGACCATCCTTCAGCACATTAAACCTCTCTTTCCGCATTAGATAATTTATTTTTAATTTTAATATACTTAATAGAAATGTTTATGAATAATTGGATATTTGTGCCTAATATTATTTATTTTTGTGGAATATCATGAGAATATTGGGCAGATTATGAAGATTTGGAGGAGGAGATAATTTAGGGACTTGTTCCCTACTACAAGAGGATCAATAAAAATAATAAATCAACAAGATATTATGGAAATTATGGCATAGATTGTGGAACTCCAATGATTGAGAAAATCTAGGAATGTGTTCCTTGCCATTTAATGCAGATTCATAGTATTAGGGACCAGATCCACTAATCAAGGGATTTTGGTGGGCAAATATTCCTCCATTCATGGGGAATGATTCCTAATAATTTTATATAAGTACCAAGTCGAATTTGCCTCTAGGGATATTTTAATTAGTTTCTTGTGGAGAGAACTTGTATTTCTACAACTCCATTGTATTTTCTTGCAGGGATGTAATTGTATTCATGAAAATAATGAATATTGGTGTCATGTTCAGCTTCTAAATCTTATTCTCCTCCATAGGTCTCTAAGTTTCCTTGGGCTTGGCCATCCCAAGATCCTTAGAGCCCTTTTGTATTATTTTCTTTCCTTCTTTTCACTTCTTATTCACATGCATCTCTTGTTTTTATTTCTTTCTACTTCTGCATTTAGTATTAATGATTTCTTGTTGTACGATTGAGTTAAATGGTTAATGTAAGTTATTTTTCAGGATCATAAGCATCATTTAATCCTTGGAAAAGCTTTGGAAGGTCATAGTAATCATTGAGCTACTTGGGTTAGCTTTCTTATTCACAAATCTAGGTTTCTGGAACTCCTTTGTGGCAAAGAACAATAAATTTATGCTAATTTTTAGAGCATTCTAATGAGCTTCAATCAATTTGGTTCCACTTGCATTAGATCACAAAATCATTCTAGTTGATAAAAAAAATTATCCCACTTCATTTGCATTTGATTAGTTTATGTATTTTTTAGATTTACTAGCTCACTAGTTCTCGAATTTCTAGATTTTCGACTAGTATTATTTTTCTATTTTTTTGCATGGGTTAACATATGTATTTTCGAGTGATTCCACCTGGAATGGGGACCTAAGACATCCTGGTCAATAACAAAATTTGTCCCATCCAATTTGGATTTGATTTTCATGTTCATTCGATGAATTATAATTTCGTATAGTAAATCTGTAACATCCTACAATAAATCAGGGGATCCTGTAGGAAATCCTGTAGCATGCTGTAGGAAATCCTATATCATTCTATAGGAAAGCCTGTTTTGAGCTCGAACTGAGAAAAATCATCATTGAAGCTGGGATTAGGCCTCTACTTGACCTCCATTCCATCAAGACCATTTTAACCCTCTTGCTCCTCACTTATCTCCCTTGCCAAAGATCAAGGAAAGATTAGCATTTGCATTTATAAAGCAAAAATATTTAAAAAAATGAGTTCTTTTATATTTAGACATGCACACAATAGTTAGTATTCTCTAGATCAGATTTCAAGCTAAGTTAGTTTAAATCATCACACTTGATAAATAGGTTTAAGTATGTTTCTTTCACATTTAGTTCATGATCTTTATGCAATTAGAATAGCTTTCTTTCTTTGTACTTTATTTCTTGCAATAGGTTAAGGTTCCATTTCAAACATTTCATTTTCTACAGTTAGTTTAGGATTTGACTTCAGTACATGCACTCCATTACATCATGACAGCAAAGGAAGAACACATTGTATGTTGTATGCTGCACATATAGTGCTGATACCTCTTAAGTTTGTACAATCCTCAAGTTGATAATTAAAGTCAGTAGCCTTGGGAGTTGCAAAATTCTTGTTGCAATACCGAGGCTCATCACTTTTTGATGCCATTGCTGGGGAGGTGTCAAAGTATGCATTGTTTTCTTCCCTAGTTGATTCATTTCTTTTTACATTTTTCAAAAACAAAAAAATATTTTCATTAGGCATATTTAATTTCAAAAGTAGAAAATTGCATTGCATTATAGTTTTCATCCAATCATAAAAACAAAAACTAAAAAATTCTCCAACGCCAACCCACCTCCCATTTGATCACATGGTGCAGTAAGAGCCATATCACCTTTCACTTTTGTAGGTAGAAGAAGAAGATGACAAAGAATGTAGAAGAAATGAATGGAGATGATGACAATGAGGAAGATCCTCTCGAATTTCCTATTCAAGATACTGATGGTAGTGTGCACATGAAGAACATCCCTCCATCTTTTCTTCCAAAATTTCATGGTTTAAGGTCAGGGATCTCGAAACCTTTCTATTTGAATTTGAAATTGTTTGTAGATATTATGGTTACTTATTAAAAACTCAAAAACTCATATTGTTTCCGGCAACATTGAAGGACAGATCTCTTAAATTGTTCATGAGTTTAAGAACTAATTAAATAAGATCATGGAATGATATACAAAAGATATTTCTAGAAAAATATAAAGATCATGATCTTAAGAAATAAATTATTAGAATGAATCAAAAAGAAGATGAGAGATTTGAGGATCTAATAGAGAGGTTCATGGATAATGTTAAGAGGGAAACTACATCATTTAGGATCTGACACACTAAAAGCCCTCTTAATTAGAACAATTAGGGATGAGTGGATTGATCTCCTTAATCTCATGAGTTGAGGTGATGTATATCAATTATCATTTGAGGAAATTTGTGAAACATGTAAACACATATCTAGAGGAAAAGCAAAAGTAGGTAAATCAATGTCAATATTGGTAAGTCAAGCTAAACTTGAAAATTTATTTGATGAGTTTAAAATAGAAATTCTTATCAATCTAATCGAACAAATAGAAATGTTAAGAATACAAAATGAGCAAAAAGAAGTTGTTTGTGTTGTCCATGTAGAATCACATGATGTTAAATGTTTCTCCTCATTACCAAGGTTGAAGGAAGTTCACCAAGAGGACAATGGAGCAAGTCAATTTCCAATGCAAAAATGTTATGTAGCTCCAAGAGGACCATGGCAGTCTATTCAGCCTGATATGATGTAAGAGTCTAATTCACAATTTCAAGGTTATGCATATTCACCTTAAAGTAATTGCAACACACTTTTTCCTTGGCAACAATGGCCATCTCAACCCCAAAACCGATATTGGCAACAAGGTTGGCAAGGAACTTATGGGAGCCATCCACATTATCCTCAATATCCTCCATACCAAACTCCATGTTATCCTTACAATTCACCTCCACCACAACCACAACCCCAACCACATCCATCTCAAATATCCACTCCCACTCAACTACCTGTACCATCATTTCCTAACACACACATTGAAGTAGCTCAACCCACTTATAATGCTGAGGTACAAAACTTCCAAACATTTCCTGTTGAGATCAATGGTATTCACCATAGCTCAGGAAGAGTATTGCAAAAACTAGATTATCTTGATATCATTGAAGGACCACATCCAGAAGAAGAAGATTTGAAAGAGAAGATCAAAGAATCATGGGTTGCACTTGATGAAGACCAGACATCAAAGTTAGAGATTGAGAAAGATCCCTCATGGTTACCTTCAAATCCTCCATGTATTCAAGCGAACAATAAGAAAAAAGAGGAAGTTTTGAAGGTCATGGTATAAGAAGACATGAAGAATGATCCAGACAAGCAAGAAAACCAAGGACATCAAAGTTATATTGAGGTTTGGTTCCAGAAAATCAACAAGATGGAGCATCACTCTCTTATTCAACTATGCTTGATCCTTTCAAGGTCAAATCATTTGGTCTCTAAAATCCAAGTACATGTCAAAGCATACATTTTAAGCCTACACATCATTTTGTTTGTCATCTTGATGTGCACATGGCTCCATTGGATGTATTCTTATACTTGAAAGTGATTTTGTTTTTCAAGTAGGGTAGGGTAAGAAAAAAAAAGGGAAAATAACAGGAAAATATAATATATATATGTGTGTGTGTGTGTGTGAAAACCTCCTTGAGGTGGCTAGTAGGCCTAGAATAAAAAAAATATTTGCTTCATGTATCTCTCTAATGAATGCATATACTCTCCAACATCTATAAGCAACAAAAACAAGTTGGTACCAAAATGAAAATTGGTCAAGCCTAGTCAAAAGAAGTCAAATTTTGACTTTCTCCTTCTTTGCTCAAATGCTCCAACAAGGCCAAGGCCATGTCAATCCATCACCCTCATCTATTTTCACCACCCACCCATCATTCTCAAGCTTCTACCATTCAGTTTGCTTGTTGTCCTACAAAACTACAGGACACAAAAATACATAGAGCAGAAAATTATTTTTTCCATAACTTGAAAAAAATGCATCGATTTTCCAAGCTATTTAAGGGGGAGATGCATATTGATGATGGTAACATGCTCAAGAAATTTAAGCAAATTCTAGTGCACAGTTTTCGAGAAATCAGCCTCCATCACCTACAACCATTTTTGCATTTTCTCGATATTCATGCATCCATTTAAAAGGATGTTTAATGGGGAGATTCATATGGATGATGGTAACATTCCCAAGAAATTTTAGCAAATTCTAGTGCACTCTTTCCGAGAAATTGACCTCCATCACCTTCTGCCATTTTTAGTTTTTCTTGAGATCCGCACATCCATTGGCCAATTTTTTTTATGGGGAGGTGCATAATGATGATGGCAACATGCTGAGAAAGTTTAAGGTCAATCCACTCTACCGTTTTGGAGATATGGACAAAACAAGTCAACTACAAAAGGTTGTCCTGTAAACCTACAAGATACCCTGAAAACCTACAGGATACAGAAGAACACCTATAGGATTGGCAGTGAGCAATTTTAAAAGGGAGAAATAGAGGCTGGCTTCATCAGAGAGTGATAAGGAGGTAGGAGCTGAACTTTCCCACATTTTTCCAAGTGAAAATAATATAGAAAAGCCTTCTATTGTGTTGAAAAATATTGCAGTCTAAGGGAATTGTATACACATAATTTTCATCTAAAATTCCTCATCCATTAAATTTTATAAGGAGACATATACAACTAAGATCCCTCCACATCCGTCAGAGAAACATGATAGGGGGATTTAACAATAGGGAACCCACCAACATAGTGACGATTCATCAGCATCACCATCCAGTACCTGCACATCAAGGAACAACATCAGAGAAAAAAGAGAAAAACACATGCAGAAAATATAAGCAAGGATTTCACTCTCCAACAAACATCATCTATAGGAAGACCACCAGGTAGGTATAGGTATGCAATATTATTGACCTCTTCTCTTGAGCATATTATAGTTAGAACTTTTTTGTCAATGCATGAGAGATGAAGTTTTATAGGCTAAGGATGGTTCTGCAGTCTCAGCTGCCTTCAACTAGTTAATTGCAGCTCACTCCTTCACTCATGCAATGTTGAAAAGTCAAATTATGAAGGGTGATGATTTCAAGGAATCAGGACAACAGTTGAAAGACAAAAGTTTTGCAAAGGCCAAAGTCACCACAACACTCCAAGCCCTCCATCCACTTCATATTCACTATATATTCATCATTCATCCATCGCATTTCATTCTTGAAAGAAAAACAAACTAAGCATCCTCCCCATTTTCACAAACATTCACTACTCCCTTTGAGCCCTAGCATCATCATCCAATCCCTCTTCATCATTTCTCATCACTCCCATACAGTTAGAAGACCCTGAAATAGGAGGAATGACTACTACAAGAAGGAAGAATGTTGCTACAAGAAGGAAGAAATGAACAAATTTTGCTAAACCCTAAGATGGCAGAGCTTAAGAGAGGCCTAATCAAAACATATAACTCCAAGGACATTAGGAAGTCATCTAGGCCACAAGAGAGAAGAAGGAAACAAAAGGAAATGAGGCATTCACCGTTAAAACAAAACTCAAACTGCAGTGATGAAAATATGTTTTCCAAGAGGTATCCTATCCATTTCTAGCTTTTGTCCATGGCCTAAAAATGGGAAAAAGGCATGGGAGTCAAGTTGAGGGCTTGTCCTAGGCTAAGAATATCATTTATGCTCAAAAAGGGTTTCCTGTAGCTTTGGCATGAATTACTACAGGATGTCCTAGTTCTCATCTAAAGGCAGTTTGAAGGTTTTAGAGGTGTCCAAATGGTGGAACAAGGTAGCAGAAGGTTGATAAGGATATGGAAGACCTTGCTAAACTGAAAAATATTCAAGAACTCATCTTGAATAAGGGAAAGAAAGCAATCTAATGGTCTCAAGAAACAATGGTTTTTCTTTGCACAAATATATTTTTGGGCTTGTCCTTGCAGACCTTACAACCAAGATTCTTAATGCACAAGAGAGAGGCCACCAGGGCCATGGATGAGGCACAATGAGGTCGCTAAGTTGTTCATAGGATGAGCAATAATTTTAGCAGTGGGGTATGATGGGCCTCTAAATTAGACACAAATTAAGGCTCATACCTATAAATTAAATAAGAATTTAAGGCATATGACCATCCTTCAACACATTAAACCTCTATTTCTGCATTAGATAATTTATTTTTAACTTTAATATATTCATTAGGAATATTTATGAATAATTGGATATTTCTGCCTAATATTATTTATTTTTGTGGAATATTATGGGAATATTAGACAAATTATGAAGATTTGGAGGAGGAGATAATTTAGGGACTTGTTCCCTACTATAGGAAGATCAATAATAAATAATAAATCAACAAGAATGGAATTATGGCACAGATTGTGGAACTCCAATGCTTGAGAAAATCTAGGAATGTGTTCCCTGCCATTTAATGTAGATTCCTAGTGTTGGGGACCAGATCCACTAATCAAGGGATTTTGGTGGGGAAAGATTCCTCCATTTATGGGGAATGATTCCTAATCATTTTTTATAAGTACCAAGTCAAATTTGCCTCTAGTGATATTTTCATTAGTGTTCTTGTGGAGAGAACTCGTATTTCTACAGCTCCAATGTATTTTCTTGCAGGGATGTAATTGTATTGATGAAAATAATGAAGATTGGTGTCATATTCAACTTCTAAATCTTATTCTCCTCCATAGGTCATGATTTTCCTTTGGCTTGGCCATCCCATGAGCCTCAAAGCCCTTTTGTATCATTTTCTTTCCTTCTTTTCACTTCTTATTCACACGCATCTCTTGTTTTTATTTCCTTCTACTTCAGCATTTAGTATTAACGATTTCTTGTTGTAGGATTGAGTTAAATGGTTAATATAAGTTATTTTACAGGATCAAAAACATCATTTCATCCTTGTAAAGGCTTTGGAAGGTCATATTAATCATTGAGCTACTTGGATTAGCTTTCTTATTCCCAAATCTAGGTTTCTGGAACTCCTTTGTGGCAAAGAACATTAAATTTATGCTAATTTTTTGAGCGTGATAATGAGATTCAATAGAGTTGGTTCCACTTGCATTAGATCACAAAAACATTCTAGTTCATAAAACAATTACCCCACTATATTTTCACTTGATTAGGTTAGGCATTTTTTAGATTTACTAGCTCACTAGTTATCGAATTTCTAGATGTTTGACTAGTATTGATTTTCTATTTTTTAGAATGGGTTAACAGAGATATTTTTGAGTGATTCCACCTAGAATGGGGACCTAAGATATCCTAGTCAATAAAAAAATTGTCCCATCCAATTTGGATTTGATTTGCTTGGTCATTCGATGAATTATAAGTTTGTATAGTAAATTTGTAACATCATGTAGTATATCAGGGGACCTTGTAGGAAATCCTGTAGCATCTTGTAGGAAAGTCTGTTTTGAGCCTGAATTGAGAAAAATCATCATTGAAGCTGGTATTAGGCCTCTACTTGACCTCCATGCCATCAAGACCATTTTAACCCTCTTGCTCCAAACTTGTCTCCCCTGCCAAAGGTCAAGGAAATATTAACATTTGCATTTATAAAGCAAAAAGATTTTAAAAAACGAGTTCTTTTATATTTACACATGCACACACCAATTAGTACTCTCTAGATTAGATTTCATGCTCAGTTAATTTAAATCATCACATGTGATAAATAGGGTTAAGCTAGGTTTCTTTCACATTTAGTTCATGATCTTTATGCAATTAGAATAGGTTTCTTTCCTTGTACTTTCTTTCTTGTGATAGGTTAAGGTTCCATTTCGAACATTTCATTTTCTGCAATTAATTCAGGATTTGACTTCAGTACATGCACTCCATTACATCATGACAGCAAAGGAAGGACACATTTTATGTTGCACATATAATGTCGATACCTCTTAAGTTTGTACGAACCCTAGGTTGATAATTAAGTCAGGAGCCTTGGGAGTTGCAACATTCATGTTGCAATACCGAGGCTCATCAGCAGTTCATCACCCACCACGGGTTGGGACGTGAATGGGTTCCTCAATGATGTGGGGGAACTCATAAGGCGCTAGGAACTAAGGTGATGGCCACAATAAGGGGTAGAGCTCATGCTTGGATTTTTCCCATGTGCTATATTAAATGTCCTGACCATCTTTTTCATTTTATAATATTCTTTCTAGTTTTGTTTTGTTTTGTTTTTTTGTTTTTTTTACCTTGTGGGCATGATACGCTTTTAACATTATTTTAGATGCATCAACCTCAAGTGAAACATTTCCAAGTCTGACCCATACATGTGGACAAAGGAAGGGGGTGTACTCGTTCCTTGTGGACCCAACGGTCATGTGCACCCAGAGGAGGAAAATGATGAAATGTGGCCTATAATGTATAGAGGGGAGTGAAAAATGTGGATCGGGAAAATAATATCATGCTACCAAAATCGGGGTTTCCCAAGTAGTTCCCTTCCTAAAGCCATAGTCCAATAGGGGAGATCCCACGGGACTAGGATTGAGGATTAACCCCCTATTTAAGGCAAGGGAACAAAACTATGGTCAAATCCCTTCCTTATTCCAAGTTACCCAATAATCCATGCCCAAGATTCCCAAGGAAAAAAAAGCATAAGCACCTCATTGCACAATGAAAAACATACCTTTTGGGTTCAATTGCCCACCTTCAAACATACGATCTCAACGAATGGGTGAGAGGACATATGACTAATGCAGGGATCAAAGATAAAATGACACAATGTATCGCTACACTAGTGGCTTTCGAGGGTTGTTGGTTGTCGGGTAAGGAGAGATCTAGGAGAAACATTCCTCCTATGGGGTCAACCACTTTTGTTGGGTAACACTTCCCAACTTTAGTCCAACTAATGCTTTTTGCATATTTTGACGGGTCATCCTTCGGCAAGTGCACATTATTGTTTTAAAGTTTTCCTCATCTGACTTATCTACCCAAGAAGTTGCCTTTCCAACATTAATCCTTTTGGTTTTTAGAGGGGATACATTTTCCACGAGGGTTTGTTGCTTTTCCACTTTCGTTGAGTCTAGAGAATCTTTACTAATGTGTAAATTTTCCTTATTGACTTTTGTTGCCTCCAATGCATTTTCTTTGGCAATATCAATGTCTAGTTTATCTTCTGGTTCATTCTTATCTTGAGACTCTTCCTCTTTGTATATCATATAGTGACCACCCTTAGCTCCTTCCGACCAATTAAACCTTCAATATTTTTCGATCTTTGTTGCTCTGACATTTGGGGCAGTTTTTTATTACATACCATGTTGCATAACATGCTCTACACCAAAATGAAACATTTTTGTAGTGGAAATTTTTGACCTAGACATAATGTGGGCTTGTCAAATTTATCTTAGCAGGAAAACCCTTGTTGAAGTCCATCTGCACACAAATTTGAGCATAAGTAGTTTTATAATAATTTATTGTATCTGGGTTGCACAACAACAAAAATTTCCAAGAGCATTCCCAATAGAGGATAACGATTGAAGATTCCAAATATGCAAGGATAGGTTTGGAAGCCTTACCCAAAATGGAGCTATGGAGAATTAATGTTATTACTGGATTAAAGGTGGGAGAGCAGATTTGCATGAAAAGGCAAACACTACCCCGGAAACACGACCCAGATTCATAAATAGCATTATTATCCTCAATATTGTCGAAAACAACAATGAAGAAACCCTGAGCCATGGATAAATATTCATATCATTGACTAAATGAGGTTTCCATGTCTCAGAGATCTAGTAATGCATACCCATCATCCGCAACAAAAATCCATTAACCCTGCAAACCTCGCTCCAAAAAAAACTTCTCACAATTAAAAGACTCCTCATCCAAAGGAACATTGAGAGAAGGAATATCTTGAACTACAAAGAGGCCAAATCCATATTTCAAAATGAAACTATATGAAACTGAAGAAGAGTTTGCTTGTTTGACAACCATTCCTGTAAAAAAAACCTCTTCATCATTGAATCACTAAAATTCACCATTGATTAGATTGCGCTAAAATTCTACAATATAATCCACATGATCTAAACATAAATCGACCAACTAAAACAAAACCCTAATTGTCATACAAGTTTTCATATCTTTACCCTCTCAAAGAAAAATCCCATATATATTATATATATAAACTATTATAATAGTGTGTATAATATTATAATAATAAATTCTATAGTTAATCTTATTTTAAATATAGTATTTAATATAACAATTAAATTAGAAACTTTAAAAACTTCACTCTTTATATAATCTTGAGAATTAAATTAGCAACTTAAAAAATTCCACTCTACCATGAATGCATGGTTGGAACTCTTTTGATCGATTAACAAAATAAGTATTCTCAAAACAATCAAACCTTCGAAGTTAACAACAATCAAAAAGTAAAGGTGACAGAGATTCGACATACATGTGAAGTGTACCCAGGGTTCCTTTTTCCATTCTACTCCCTCCCTCAAATTTGTACAAATTCCACTTATTTATTGTAGATTTTATTTTTAATGATAATTACGAAATTTGTGTAAGAAACTAAATTTATTAATTAGATTTTAATATATTACGAATATTTATGTTTTGCTCAAGCTTGATATTATATTACATAAAATTACATTGTTCATCCAAAGAGGACGAGAAACAAAAACCTCGAGCTACCGAAGTACTCACTCACACAACCATTGCCAATCGAGTTGTCTCACCTAAGCTATGAATATTTATGTTAATAAATAATTATAAGAAAGTGGTGGTTACTAATGTAATGATTAATTGTTTGTGTTGTATATTTATTATTTAGACATTCTCTTTAAATTAAGTAAAAAAACAAAATATTTAAATTACTTTACAATGTTTATTTGTTTTTAAAGTATATATTTGGGAATTATTATCATTATATATATAAAATAAATAATTCTATATTGATTAATATATTTTTATTTATAATAATATATAAGTTTTCAATATAGTATGAATTTTGTCCACTAGGTTTTGGATAGACAGTGATCAGATGTTTTGTTAAGGCACTCCTTGATGTGGGTGATTTGTTAAGGCATTCCTTGATGTGAAATCACTGGTTCAATTCCCCGCCCCCATGATAATGATGTAGTCCCACCCAAACTTACAAAAAAAGATATAACATGATTTTATGTTAATGTAATTAGTCATAAGTAAATGATGTTTTTTATTAATATATAGTTAAATGAGTATTATGAAAATATATTTGTTTCTAAATCACAAAAACATTAAATTTATTATTATATCATTTATCTTATTGGAATATTAAATTTCAATTTCAAAATAATATAGGGTTAATTCTTTCTACCACCATTATAACTCCAATATACACTATGTGTCTCTATTACCACTATATACATGATCCCTACCACTAACACAAATAAATTATGGTTTAAAAAAAAATTAATTTTTATAAAATGCTTTGCCAATGATTCTAAATTTCGAAACCATTTTTAAATATTTATTAACTTTTTCACTTATAATTTAATTATATGAATACTTTTCTTAAAACTATAAAACATAAAAATAAAATAAATCTATATAAATTTCTTACTTTTATCTTAAAAATATTAACCACGACCACTATTTTTATTTTTATTTTTTATTTTAAAAAATAAAAAATTTCAAATTATTTCTTTCTCAATTTATACAGTTCACCATTTTTTAAATTAAGTTGCTTGTATTGCAACATTAGTTAATTTTAGACCTAAACGTCATTGTCTTTCTCTCATCCAATCTAAGGGGTGGTATCATTCCATCGTTCATGATATTGTATCGTTGTTTTGAGAGTGCTTGTACTAAAATATAATTATTAGTGATGTTAGCTTTACGTAAATATAATTATTAGTGATGTAGTGTTGTTTTGAGAGTGCTTGTACTAAAATATAATTTCACTTTGCACAAAACATTCTCCTAAGACTTGTTCCACATTTAACTATTTTTTTTGATACCTATGTCATGCACATTTCCCACCTCCACATGTATTTACCTCCCCATTCCTAAATAAATATTTTATACTTGGTGAGATTTCAAGTTTCTTAATTATGGACCTTACACACTTCTCAAGGTCAAAGTGATTCCAATTTACAAGGCAAAAAATTAGTTAATTAGGATTAATTTTCTCATTTCCCATGAAGCACAAACCTTTTCAATTAACTTCTATTTATGATATGTGTGTGTCTGGATGAGGATGAAAGGATGTTTAAGTAAATGATATTCATGAATGAAGCCTTTAAACAATTAAAGCTTTGTAATTCATGAACTGAGAGTTTCACATATGTCAAAGTGTGTTGGAAGAATAAGGAGGATGGCAATTAAAAGAAGAAAAGAGCTTTTGTGTGGAGATGTTATCAATTCCTCTGTACGCCAAGATAAATATTTACATTGATTTGTTGCATATCAATGGTTCTAGAATTTAACTCTAGAGTAGAAACTCTAGAACAAGATTTGAATGATTAGTTCGGTAAAATTAGTTGCATACTTGAACTATTCAATTCCACAGAGATTGTTTCTTAGCCTTCTTGATGGTTTGGTTCAAAGAGTAGAACAACTCAAGTAGGATTTGAAGGAAAGAATCCAATTTTGATAAATCATAAAGTTTTCATAATGATGCTTCGACTTCCTAACCCCAAGATAAGCCTTAAGCTTCTTGATGTAGATTCCGTTCTGGATTCCCAGGGTGGTGGGTTGAATTTATTAAAGGATTTCTCAATTCTATTAGCCAAATATTGAGTGACCTCTTAGCTATTGATATATCTCTGTTGACATAGTCATATCAATATTTTTCATGGTTATTTTCACATTTGATGGGATGAGAGTCTACATCTCACATTCTCAAGCCAATTGTATATGTTTTGTAATTTTCCTTCAAAAAGGAAACCATATTTGATTCGATTAAGGTGATCTTGAATGAGATATCCTATCAATTTCCAACTACTTAAAAATTCAATTTTTTTTTTTATGACTGCATATCTTGTCCTGACAATTGCTTTCTGTAAATTGTTTGAGAGACTATCTTTAAGGAATAATTTAAATGTTGAGAAACAACTTGTTCAATTCTAGTACCCAATTCTCTTGAACATAAGGCACCTTTACAATTCTACCTTGTTCAAGGTAATTTTTCTAAATAATTTAGGCATATGTTAAGTGGAGTAGAACCATCATGCATAACTCAAGAGGAAAAATATTTCCTCAAAGGAAAAGGAATTTGTGTGTAGAAGGAATAAAGCACTTATATAAGATTATATGGATATGAAGGAAGTTGTTTTCTTCTTCCTAAACTTGTTTATGATCAATAACTTGTAATTTAATTATGTAATTAGTAGAGGACATGGTCTTCCCTTTTTGACAGGAAGAAAAAGAGGCAATTTAGTTTTTTACCCTTTAATTTATCTACTATGACAATAAGAAACCATTCTCATTTAATATAATTTTTAAAATGATCATTACACTTAACCTAAGGGACATCAAACCCCTCAAAGGTTTTGATCCTGAAGGGTTATTTTCTAAACATTTGGAAACTATGAGGTATGCGATGTTTGCACGAATATTGTAGACGAAATTGGAGACAATAACTCAAATACTCCTAAAAAGGGAGAGAGAAAAAACTTGCAATGAAGATTTAGTAAATCAAGTGAGTACCAATTCTTAATGTCAAAGAACTAGAATGAAACAAAGAGAAAAAGTGAAACCAACAAGTAGTCTTCTTCTCCTCCCAAGAATGTAGGAGTTCCTCCTCTACTTAGAAAAACAAAGACTTGAATAAGATGATAGAAGAGAATAATGAAGGTCATCTTGGATGTTGGGTATGTGTTATATTCTTTGCATGACTACGTCACATGTGTACATGCAATGAGGGGGTTGGGGGGTGGAGGGGGGAGGGGGGCTCATAATTTCACCCCCCTACTAGGAATTTTGTAAAGGGGCTATAGCTCCCATACATGAGGTTTGAGGCAGTGGCCTGATTTGTTTTTAAGGGTAGATCCATCCATGGTTTTGTGCATGGTTTTTCTCATGGTATTTTGTAGGTCCGTTAAGCAAACAACAATTATGGTGTATTCTATGGTTAATGGATTGGGGGTTTATGAATGATTTGAATCTATATAATGCATTGTAACATTGAAAGGAATATAATGAAAAATCAATTTGGTTTTCTCGATTTCTAGGAGAAAAAATCTCTATGTATATTTTATGTTCTCACCATTGTATAGGGTTAAAACCTACAATTGGTATCAAAGTAGTTTTTGCTTCAAGGGGACGCCTTCATAGATGAGGGGTTTTTATCAGGCCTGTGGTAGGCCATGTTACATTGGCATATCCACGAGATTGTTTCTTACAATGAAAGGAGATGGTGAATAGTGGAAAGATAAAGATTGATAAATTCAACGACAGTTTTTTTAGTTGTGGAAGCTCAAGATGGAGGATTTGTTGGTGGATAAAGATCAATGGATCATAATGGATCCAAGTACTAAACCAATGGCAATGTCGACAGATGAATGGACCAAGTTGGATTGAAAAGAAAAGAGAACAATATGGTGTGTGTCTCAGATTCGGTATTACTAAATGTTTCAAGAGAAGCTACAACACAAGATTTATGGGACAAGTTAAGGACTTTGTATCAGTCTAAGTCCATGATAAATAAATGTTTCCTATGGAACAAACTGTATAACTTGAGGATGAAGGATGGAGGCTTAGTAATAGATCATTTGAATGTATTCAATACTACGATAGTCGGTTATTATCTGTTTATATTAAGATTTCATATGAGGATAACTATATTAATTTTTTGTGATCTCTACCAAAATCATGGGATAGTCTGGTTGTTGCCATAGGTAGTAACACAACTACCTTAAAATTTAATTAAATAATCTCATCTTTGTTGTCAAAGGAGTGAGACAGAAAACATGGAGAAATAAAATGAAAGTTACTTGTAATAAGAGGACGCTCCCATAACTAAAATAGAAATATTTCCTAAAGTGAGAGATCTAAATCTAGAGGGAGATTTAAATCTCTAGGAAAAATTGTAAAGGTATGTTGGAAATGAGGAAAAGAAGGGCACTACAAAAAGAATTGTATGTCTAAAACTCCTTATAAAGGAAAGGGATTTGATGATGCCCCTACTGCAAAGGAAAAAACCACCTTAGATGAAGGTGGGGATGTGTGCTTGGCTTCTTCGAGTATACACATAGATGATGAGGCATGGTTGATTGATTCAGGTGCATCATTTCATATGACTCTCCATAGGGAGTGGTTTGTGAATACGGGAAATACGATGGAGGTGATGCCTTCCTAGGTGATGACATGAAGACCAGAATCCTAGGATGAGGAAAATTCAAGTTGAAGTTGATAGGTGGAAGGATTAGAACACTTCCCAGTGTTTTTCACATTCCAAGTTTGGCCATAAATCTATTTTTATAAGAAATATGTATGATATAGGTGTAAAGATAATGTTCAAGAAAGATACTTGCAAGATGGTTCGGGGAGCAATAGTTTTGATGTAGACATTTTAGATCGAAACTCTATACAAGCCACTGGGAAGTAATATTATTGATGGGTGCAACAATTATTTTTTTCTTGAAAGTGGAGAAAAAACCTTGTAGTCTCTGGTTAAAAGACTATGTTGTGGCATCAAATACTGAGACATATTGGTGAGAAGGGCCTTTGAATACTACATGGTAATGGTATGGTAAAAATTATGTCAAAATTTCTCTTTGGATTTTGATTTCTATGAACATTGTGTATATAGGAAGTAGAATTAGGTGAGTTTTTCCTCTGTGCTAAGAGGGAAGAAGTAATATTAGAGCTTGTGCACAATGACGTGTTTGGACCTGTGTCAGTTCCATCACTGGGTAAATTTTTGTAGTACACCTTGCTTATAGATGACTTCCTGAGGAATACATGGATGTATTTCCTTCGGAAGAAATATGAAGTCTTTGATAGTTTTAATGAATTTAAGACTTTGGTGGAAAATCAAACATAAAAATATTAAAGTGTTGAGGACAGATAATGGCGGAGAGTTCTACAATAAGGAATTCCAATATTCTTGTAGGAAGTGTGGTATAGCACGATATAATACTACTCCATACTCACCTCAGAAAAAATGGAGTTGCAGAAAGGATGAACATGGCATCGATGGAAAAGGTAAGAAGCATACTTAGTTGCATTAGATTAGGTAAGGAATTTTGGGAGGAGGTAGTTTACACTGCATGTTACATGTTTAATAGATCAACTTCATTAACGTTAGAGGAAAAGACTCCTCATGAGGTATAGACAAGTAAGAAACCCTTTATCTCACATCGTAGGGTATTTAGATGTGATGCATATATACATGTTCTAAAGGATAAACAAACCAAGTTGGATAGTAAATTTGAAAGGTGCATCTTTATTGGATATAAAGATGGTTTAAAAGGATACATGCTTTGGAATCCAAAAATAAAGAAGGTTGTGTACAAACGAGATGTGGTATTTAGAGAAGCTAGGGATACCATGAAATAGGAAGTCATGCTTGAGGAAAAAAGCTAGAGAAGATAGATTTTAATCTGAAGGATGAAGATTCAGACTCCATAGAAGAACAAAATTCATTAGAAGAAGAACCACACACTCTAGTTTCGAGGAGATCAGTTCAGGGAAAAAGAAAACTAGAGAGATATAATTTATATGATTTCCATTCAAAATTTTCTTTATATATTACTGATGATGTTCCCAGAACTATCAGGGAGGCAGTGGATTCATAGAATGGAAAAATTTGGAAAAAGGCCATGGTTGAAGAAATTATATCCTTGGAAAAAAACGAGGCTTGGGATTTATGGGAGTTTCCAAATGGAAGAAGACCCATTGGAAGAAAATCGTTGTTTAATAAGAATATAAATGCGGAATGAAAATAGAAATACAAATATTGGATGATAGAAAAATGTTATTCCCAAGAGTTGGGAATTGATTTTGTTGATATTGTTTCTCCTATTTCCAAGTTAGCTTCTAGTAGACTACTTTTATCAGTTGTTTCTTCTTTTGATTTTGAGGTAGAACAGATCGATGTGAAGCCACATTCCTACATGGGGATTTGGAAGAATATATATACATGAAGCAACTAGAAGGATTTGTAGAAAAGGATAAGAAATAACTAGTATGCAAGTTAAAAAGGTCACTATATGGGTTAAAGCAATCACCAAAGATGTGGTATAAAAATTTTGATACATATATGTAGGGATTCAACTTCATCAGGAGTAAAGGGGATCACTATGTCTATTTTAAATTAATTAGTGAACATTTTTATTTGGTCTTGTATGTGGATAATATGTTGCTGATTGAAATGACAGAGAAATTATCCAAGATGTGAATGCCCAATTGTCCTCTAAATTCAATGTGAAGGATCTTGGTACTACAAACTCCATTTTAGACATAGAAATTAAATGGGATTGGGAAAATAGGAAGCTCTTGTTAAACCAGAGGAAATATGTCAAGACAATATTGTAGAGGTTTAATATGAAAGATAGTTAATGAGTGAAGGTTCTTATTCTTGTATGTGTAACATTATCTGCATAATAGTGTCACAAGACACAAGAAGAGGAAGAGGGCACGTCCTGTGTTCCATATGCAAGTGCAATTGGTAGCTTCGTACATGCAATGGTGTGTACCTAAATAGAAATTACACATGCAGTGGGAATATTGAGAAGGTTTATATCAAAACCAAGGAAGGAGGATTGAACAAGAGTAAAGTAGGTTTTTAGGATCTATGTGGCACTAGTGATTATGGTTTGTGCTATGAAAAATGACTAGATTTAGACAAAGTGTTGGATATATGTGCCTTTGTTGATGCAGACTAGGCTAGAGATCTGGATCAAAGAAGATCTATAAGTGGGTACATGTTTAACCTATTTGGAGGAGTAGTCAGTTGGATGAGAACGAGATAGGTTATAGTGGAATTTTCAACTACAAGGGGCTGAATACATGGAAGCCACTCATGTAAGAAAGGAATAAGTTTGGTTACAAAGATTATATTAATGTATGGGGTTGGTATAGAGACATATAAGCATATATTGCGATAGCCAAAGTGCAATTTTCTTGGCAAAGAACCCTACTTATCATTCAAAGACAAATCATATTAATGTTTAGTATCACTTTATGAGGGATATCATTAATGACAAAAAGGTGTTGTTGGTAAAGGTGGACACTTTGAAGAATGTTGCAGATGCATTGAAAATGTCTATGTGCATTGCAATTTTTTCTTGGTGGAGAGAAACAATGGCCATTGCAGACTTGGACTGATCACTATGTACTCTTGCAACCCCCTGTGTGGAAAGAAAGAAAAAAGTGGGAGCATGTTGGGTATGTGCTATATTATTTTCATGACAATCTCCATGTGTTGTTACATTGCGCCAGGCGTAGTGTGGGGGGAGGAGGGGGGTCGCAGGGGGGAAGTAGTCCCCCCTTGCTAGGGATTTTTCCAAGAGGTGGTAGCCCCCTTACACAGGGTTCAGGGTAGCACCTCGATTTTTTTTTTTTTTTTCGAGAGAACCCACCCATGGGTTTGTGCATGATGGATTTTCCCATGGTATTTGTAGATCCAGTCAAGGGAACTAGAATTATGTTCTAATTCAGGGTTAATGGATTGGGGATTTATGATTATTTTAGAATGTATATAATGTATTGTAACATTGAAAGGAATATAATGAAAAATCAATTTGGTTTTCCTGGTTTTGCCTTCCAAACTAAAAAACTATGTGTATATTTTATGTTCTTTCCATTGTATATTTTCTATTTTTAAGAATTCATTTGTAGGTAATTTCTATACATGGTTAAAACCTACACTAGAGGAGGTGATGGAGATGAACCCACCCCCTTGATATTTACATTGATATAACAAAAACAATAACATAGTCCAAAAAGAAATAGAAGTAAAAGAAAATAAGATTCACATTATTCTAAAGGGTCAAGAGAAATTTATGATAGGAAATTAGACAATTCTATTGTACTTGACTAGGTAGCATTGAGAATTGTTGAAAGACAAAGAATAGAAGAATAGTTGACTTAAGAAGAACCCATTATTTTTTAAGAACAATCTTTAGCAATGCACAATTCCCATTACAATAAAGAAGAAAGGAAGTTGTAGATAGAAAAGTTCCATGTGAAAATAAGAAAATAACTTGAAAATTGACCTTAGAATTGGACATTTAAGGAGTTGGACCCTTTGGACTCCTAAAATTGCATATGGCTATTGAGGATGATCTTTTTCATTATGTTTTAGAGTAAGAGCTTAAAAATGTCAAACTAAAAAGGAGGAGAAATGAGCTACAGGGTTGAATGAGCCTTAAAGCTTTGTTTGAAAACCAATTAGCTATTGTTTCTCTAGATCAAATGCCTTAAAATTCATGAAGGACATCAACACTGGTAAAGAGAGATACTAAAGTACTTGTTGGAGTGAGACTTTATGTCATAGAAAACATTAATAAGGGATTAAATATTATTTAAGAAGCCTAGAAACTAGCTCAATTTGAGAAATATCTCGCAAATAAATTCCATCTATATAGAATATTTGCAGAAAGATTTGGAACATGATGATTTTTTTTTATAAAAATGATTTAAGTACTTCCATTGCATGAGTATATAGTTTAAATGATTTTCATAGAAATCAATAGGTTTTATCCTCAAACATAAGGATAAGACAGATAAGTGTAGGATGATCGATGAGTATACAGATGCTACAAGAATCAATAGTTATTTTTACAAGGATCAATGATGATA
This sequence comes from Pinus taeda, assembly GCA_000404065.3. Taxonomy (NCBI): domain Eukaryota; kingdom Viridiplantae; phylum Streptophyta; class Pinopsida; order Pinales; family Pinaceae; genus Pinus; species Pinus taeda. The sequence goes on from APFE031747621.1 coordinate 280,515, forward strand.
GAAGTGGTGAATTTTTAATAGCACTTAGAAGTGTTGAAGATCTTAAGGGGCCACAATTAATAAATAGAATCTACAATTATAGCGAAGGAACAATTGTAGGAATAATTTAATGTGGTTAAAGCTTCATGGGTTAGTGAGTTTGATAGTCTCATTGATTTTTTCGAGGAAGAACCTAAAAGGTAGTTAGTTACTTTTTCCAATAATAATGAATACCACATGACATCTGTGGAGCAGCTCATATTTGAATTCAAATAAATTAAAGGATAAATGTTTTCACTCTGGGTTAAACAAGATATTCTAGTTCTATCATTAAAATAGTACATTAAAGAATGGTTCAAATAATCATTAATTCATATTATTAACCTATAATAACTATCAAAAGGTTGTTACACTAGAAATTCTCAAGTCCCAGGTACATATACAAGAAAACCTTCATGTGAGAAGAGAGAGATCATTCCATCCACCACTCCTCTTCATTCTTTTTACTATTAGTATTTTATTTGGTCTAAAGAAGCCCCATCCTAGTCCATTTGGATGAATTCATATCTTTAATTATTAGGAACATTGTGTTGTGTGACAGGAACACACTTTATTCAGACTTGAACATCAATTTGTAATATTTTTTACTCTTGCAAAGAGATATTTGAGGAGTTCATAACATTTGTTGTTTTAATGCTTTACATAAGCATGAGATTTTGTGAATATTTATCCTATGCATCTTGTGATTTTGAATGAATGAAATCATTTAAAGGTCTCTGCATTTTTGGGCCATTAGTCTTATTTTCTATATTTGAATATTGCTTCAAATATATTTCCCTCATTTTGTGAATGGATGGATGTGATGGAATGGATTTAGTTATTTTTGCTTATGAGGCTTCAATTTTCAATTGTAATTCATTTTGTTACATATTCTTTGCAACCACATGATCATTCACAAGTGTAGATATAATAAAAGCTTGACTTTATTGTTTGCAAAAGTATGTCAAAGATTTGAGTGAGAAAGAAGAATACCACCTCCATAAAAACATAGAGTGGATCTTAATAATTGCTTAAAAAGTTGAATCTTGTCTTTAATGGGAAAAAATGTCAACATTTTCTTTAATTATTTTTTTCAATAATATGTTGTGGTCTATAATATTTGAACAATACATAATAAATTATCATAGGTTTCAATAAATGATATATGGTTATGCGGAAATACTTTTAATAAATAACCATAATTTATTAAAAAATTGTTTCCTTAAAACACTCTTAAAATATAAATCAATAAAAAAATAAAAAATAAAATATATATTTTATTGTGATAAAATACATGTTACCACCACTAAAATCCATATTTCACATCACATTGTATATCCTTTAATCCATTTTTACTATAAAACCAAATAAAAAATAAAATAATAAGTACTCATTCCACCTTCTTACTAAATTATTAAAATATTCAAAGATTAAATTTTCTCAATTACATTTCGATCATCCACTATTCCAACATACTAGGTTTGGATAGATTACCTATTACTCACTCAAAGAACTTGATTGCCTAGACTACAATACAAAAAGCCTTGGTATTATGATTATTTATACTTTTAATTTTCAAATTAAAATCATACCATATCTTCCCATTTTCCTTAATAATATTATTAGTCAAGGAATAATAATATTATTAGTCAAGGAATAATATGCATGGCTAAATCTTATTTGTAAAATTCAAAATAAATAATGTTTACCAAATCTATTAAAAAACTTTTAATACATTTGATTTCATAAGTGATTTTGACTATATGAATTATATTTTAAAAATGTTTTCCTAATCTCATTATGCATACATTTTTGATAAGTTTAATTGATGTGCATATGTTCATGAGAATGGTTAGGAAGGATGCATTATTATACAACTTTTATGTTGGTCAGTAAGGATGCATTATTATACAAGTTTTTTGTTTTTTGTTTTTTTTTTTTTTATTTAAAGTTTTATATATTTATTTGTTTTTAATTTCAAGAACTTTATTAAAATAACTAATTTTCATTTTTTTTGTCTTTTCCCATAATTTAGTTATTGATAGATTATATAATAACTATCCCATTACATTTTTATTTTTTCAATTTAGTAATCTCTCACACTTTAGGACGGGTACTATAGCTTAGGACAAGATCAACATATGAAATTATATAATAAATACTTCTTATTTTATTGATGGTTTAATAATTATTTTTCTCATTTAATGTTAGGAGGATTACTATTTCAATTTGTATTTTCACACTTATCAACTTTATTTTTTATAAGAAAATAAATCTTTGAAAGAGTTTTTTTTTTAAATGTGGTTCATGGAACTTAAAGATCGGTGACTACTACGGTTATGAAATATTTGTATTAGGCAAATCTATTCAAAGTGATCACTTCTTGCAAGCTCAATTGTGGAGCCTGACGCCGAGAGTATCGAGAAAATTGAACCCATGACCCCTCAATAGCAAAGGTGTTTTAACGATAGGAACTCAACCAATTGAGTTAACTCTCAGGGCTATAAGAGTTTCCCATAGACTACCTTAGAATGAGATATTCATAGTCTGAGGAATGAAGGAAATGTCCTCTAGTTAGGAGACTTTAATTCTAGAACCGCTTCTAACCAAGTTATTTTTATCATTAATGATTCTAACCCTAATCCTCTTTGGCTAGACGAGGAATTTGGTTTATCTAGTAGATTCAAAAGAAATTTTAAAGACCTCACAGAGAATTTATTTGGTACCAAATTAGTAAAAAGCTATAGATCTTAAGACCTTATAATTTGCAATGATGTAATCAAGTGGCCAAACTCCAACCAAATTACTTGTATTCATATGCTTGGTAGTAATGTCATGGATTATGTGACATTCAATCCATGTTTCCAACCAGATTGTAAAATTTGACCTCTTAAATAACTATGAGCCAAACTTTGATCATAGACTTCTAACCTTAACCATAAACTTTTCCATGCACAACCAACACATTCAGGAGTATTGTGAGGGTTAAACCCATCTACATTTCCAAAAGAGTAAAATGGATCTCTTCTTAAGGGATTTTAATATATATTTACACCTCTTATAAGGATAATATTGAGAATATATATTATAAATTCACTCCCTCTCTGCTACCATTACAAAATTCTCTACCAAGGCGTAAAACCTTGGCATGATAATGATTTTAAAATTGTTGGAAAAATGATTAGAGATGCTTGTAATAAAACATTAAAACTTGTAAGATAAATGAGTGAAAAACTCTTATTAAAAGAAATAAAATATAGCATATAAGTAGAAAGTGAGAGTAGTTACTACACCTATATAAGTCTAACGATAGAAATTTTTTGAGGAAAATGTTGATTCATAAGACTAAATAAGATCATTTGATTCCCTTGAAGAACTAGAATATTTACCTTAAAAACCTATATGAATCCCATAATTCCATGGACACCATTTTCATATCCCCCATAGAGGATGATATTTTTTTGGGAATGCATTGATTTTTGGGTAAAGCAACTCGCTAATGGGAAAGCTAAGGACATTGAAGGTTAATAGGGCAACTTATCCTCAACCTACTCATAAACAAACTCTTAAATTTGGTAGAGAATCAAGGATTCCCTAGGCCTAGGATGCAAAGCCTTATTGTGCCTATATTCACAAGTGAGGATAAAAGCATTCCCTCTAGTTATAGGACCTTATTGTGCCTAGTTTAGCCAAGTTATACAAACTTATGTTGGAAAAGAAGATTAACCTTTGGCTTGAAATCCATGGTAAAAGAGCTAAAGGACGTTCTAGGTTTACGAGATATCATTCAACTATGGACCATCTTTTTACACAGGAAAATTACAAAGGGATTTCACAATAGTAAAGGTAATATCTTCTATTGTTTTATTTACTTTAGAAAATATTTTGACAAAATTCCTAGGAAAAAGATATGGAAGAGGATAAAAGATAAGGGTTCCTCTTAAGATTAGGGTTGCTGTGATAAGGTCATAAGAGAATGCTATTTTCAATCTTCATCGATGGTTGGAAGAAAATAAATTTAATATCAAAGTCAAGCAAGGGTGTGCCTTATCTCCTACCATTTTTGGTATATACATTGATAAGCTAGAAGAGTGTTTGGAAGATGCAGGTTGTGTTGGCCCCACATTCACCAGTATGGTCATAACTCTTCTCGTTTATGATAACAATATTGTTCTTTTGGAAATGATCCATTATGATATTGGAAAGCCATTGATAATCCTCCAAGGTGGGTATGGCTATTAATACTGGAAAAACTAAAGTCATGATAATCAAATCGAATAAGATTGCATATTATGCTTTCATTTATAACAACAACTCCTTGGAGGAAGTTTATTCATACAAATATCTAGGAACCAACATCCACCATAAGCTCAATTGGAATTACAACTTGAGAAAAGGATAAATCAATATTGGAAATATTACCATGGGCTGGCAAAAAGTTGCAAGTCGACGAACCTTTGGATTTGGGATAAGAAAAAAAATCCTCTTTAAGACTCTCATCACTACTCTTTTTTTAGATGGATGTGAGGTTTGGGGTTGAAGTATATCAAGAGAGTCATGGAGGAATATTAAATAAAACCAAAAGAAGTTTACAATATACAAACTTAGGATTAAAGGAAATACTCCCTAGCCTATCCTCTTGATGGAATAAAGGATCTCCCCCATTAAAGGTGTGACTATGACTAGGTGCCATATGTATATGATGAAGTTATAAAACATGTACACAAATATATTTCCTAAAATTGTTTCTAAATCTAGCCAAAAGCCTCACCTTCAACTTGAGAGAGGGTAGCATAAGGATGTCAGTATTGGATGGAACAAATGAGGAGATCATCTTGTATAATCTAGATAATATTAAAAATATTATTTCTTCCAAGTTTAAGCATAAATGGCAGGGTGATAAAGAGTTAGAGGGAAAAATGAAACTATGATACTATAAGGAGGTGATCAACCCCAGTCTTGAAAAGAAAAATTATCTTTCTATCTTGGAAAGTCTTAAGAAGAAAATGAACATTTCTAGGACACGAATTAATTCTCATGAGCTTCATAGTGAGACTAGGCATTGTTCAATTCACAAAATTCTATGGGATGAAAGATTTTATCACGTGTGCAATCTTAAGAGGGTTGAAGATTATTTTTTTCTTATATTGTCCAACTTATACTCACATTTGATCTAATTTTCAAAATATTTTTCACATTACCATCCTTCTTGACCTTTTATGCCAAAAAAACTATCGTGATCCGAGAATGCGTATCTCGCTTCTTTTGAGCATAGAAATAAAATGTTAAATAAATCTAATTAATATCTTATCTTTTTTAAGGTTTGATAGACCATATAGATCTTAGAGGACAATAAACATCATCATCATCATTACATAATGCAAGATATAAGTTAAAGATAACAAATTGATATACATTATAATGTAATGTCTTTTTTTCCATATAGTTTTCAATTACATCTTTCATTGAACCCATCCATCTTGTATTTCTTTTCATCCTCCCCTTCCATACTCAGTATTCTTTGTTTCTATTTCCATTACTTTGTTTTCCTGAAGATATTTGTAGTCAATGAATTTGGCCTTTGGAATATTGTGTTGTATTTGTTTTTATTTTTCATTGAAAAACGACGTGTGATTTTATTCATCAGAGAGGGAAAATTACATTTTTCTTATGTGTTTCCACATTCCAGAATATACAATCTAAGAAAAATCATTTCCAAATAGAAGAAACCTTGAATGGATAGCGATAAATCCATGGAAAACCTAAAATTAGAGACTAAAGCAACCCAATATTTTCACATACAGACCCTGAATTAGGTAGCCAAGATTCAAAGTGGGGAAAAAGAAACCCAACACAGATTATCCAAAAAAAAACACTATGATAAGGCATTGGCCACCCTGAAAGCCACAACAACAAGCCCCAAAATGGGCATCATGAAACATATCTCCTAAGCTCTGAGAAAATTCGCAGAGAACCCAAATATAGCACCAATGAAGCAGGGGAATGGTAGTCATAAAACATGGGTGACAAGAAAAGGGCCATGAAGCTCAACAAGAAGCTATGAGTGAATCTAGAAAATCGGTGAATGAAGTAACATAACACGGCTCAAAAGAAGACGACAAGAAGGCTTCGCATAGAGATAACACTTACAAAAGACAATAAATCTTCCATAACAAAGGAAAAATAACCTTGTCCTGAAGGACAAGGAGGCTCATAACCCCACACAACAAGAGAGTCGACGCAACACTAGAAGGACCTTAGATGGTGGAGGCATAAACAAGGTAATGTCAAAACCCCAAGAAAAACTCAACCATGAAGCAAGGAAACAACTGTAGCTGAGGGTACATCATCAAAACTATGCGCAAACAAACTCGTAGCAGAGGGAGCACCCATGACAAACAATGACAACAACACCAACAATGTAAGGACGCCCCTACAACATGAACTAACATAGGCACAAACTAGGGTCGATGCAGCTAGGGTTCTAACCATCTCACCCACTCCCTCAACTCCTCAAGATATTGTGTTGTATTGCTTAAGCACTTTATATTTATTATTGTATGCAACCCCTTACTATTGTGGTCATCCTCTTCTTCCATACTATGTATTATTTTCCTCTTGTTACATTAATTTCTCTTCAATCAAGAACTTCGTAGTTAATGAATTTGTCCTCTAAGATTTGTTGGTAGTGGTGGAAACTGCCAACAACTAGGGGATCTCCTTGATATGAAGTTCCAACTACAGAGGAGCCCCATCCAGAGCAAAAGCCCAACTATTATTTATTCTTAGAGAATTTCCTTGGTTGCAATTATCAACATAAGAGATCATTCACAAACTTTGAGATAAGAAAGTAAGTTGACACTATGAAGCATACAATTGCAATGTATATAAGGTCCTTTCATGAACATAGTAGAAAGAGTGAACCTTTAAGAAAAATGTAATAGTACTATTCTAGTAAAGACACACGGGAGCATATAAAGAATCATTAGTTAACTTGCAAAATAGTTCACAAGGTAACAACAATCATAAAATCAAGTAAAAAACACATCCAAAAAGATCTTTACCAAAGCCAACAAAATAGCTCATTTTCTTTAGGATGTATGAACACAAACATATACCACAAACATTAAAATAATATTATTACAACATCCATGATACATGCATGAAAGTACGCCCACTCTAAGAGCTCCAAATCATTAAGTGAAAGTTACAAGATACACAATTACAATATTGCATCATTAGCTCCAATAGTGGAATATTAAGCCACCACTTGCTTCTCATAAGAATGATATTCTCTCCTATGCCTAGCTTGAGAATCCAAGGTTAAAAGCCCCTTTAATTAAGCTACGAGGGATTATTTATAACAAATGAGGTGAATATTCACCTCCCTTGTGACTCTTAACCTCCCTCATGACTCTTGAGCTCCCATATGAATTTTGAGCTTCTACATGACCTTTGAGCTCTTACATGAATCTTGGACTTCCTAGTGACTCCTTACATTCCATGTGTGACCCTTGGGCTTCCACACATTTTACATTTTCCAATTTTTCTAAATTGCATTTGACCAATAATGTGGAAAAATACATGAGACAAAACAACAATATTGTGTTGACACTTTGAAGAGCTATAATTTGACGATTGTGACATGGAAATCCATTGTAATGTATATATGCTAAGTTGTTCTCTCTACTACTATGTCTTCAATTTTCATGATTAATATGTGATGTGCTATATCTTCTCTCTCTAAAGGGTTTTGATAAGTATTGGAACCTTCTAAGTCAACATGAGTTTCCATCTCTCTATCGTGGTCCAAGGTTCCTTTACTCCTCCATGCTAGAACCTTTGTGTCTTATCTCCATAAGTGTCCTTTTGAAAACCCCTTCTTGATGACCTCATTGAAAATTATCTTCCATGTTAAGATGATAATACCTGCAAATGAAACTCATTCATGGAAAGACAATATTAATCCCCAAATAACCTATTCTATCTATGTTTTCTCATGTGAGGTGTTGGTTGTGATGGGACAATGCAACGACTGAGAGAGAGAGGCCTTATTAGGTGCAGAGAATAGAGTTAGGAGGTGGGGGATGGAGGTTTGGGCACTGGAAGTGTGCATTGTGCAATTGCAAGAGAAAGAGGCAAGGCTCTGCATAGTGGGAAATTCCAGGAGACAAGAGTGACAAGCTTGGGCACTGTGACTTTGCAATGCAAAGTGATTGAGGAGGGGACTCGAAGAATTATGAAGGTTTCCACTGCATGGGTCCATATATGCCCCTACTATCCACTAAGAATGCACAATGTGAAATGGAGGTAAAGTTGCTTAATAAATTACGTAGAGGGCAAGTGTAAGTAGCAAGAAGTTAGCCCCAAGGGTTAGCTCAGTTGGTCAAAAATTGTACCTCACCATCGGGAGGTCACAGGGTCGAATCCACTCGAAGCCCTTGGGGTCAGGTCTTGCAGTAGGCTGAGGGGCAATTTAGCCTAGCTATTGCCAAGATTTTTCCATGGACATAGAAATCACTCATTGACCAGGGTGCTCGTGAACCACATGTAAAAAAAAAAAAAGTAGTAAGAAGTTGGCTCAATGTTCCCTAAGAACGCTTAATGTGTAATGAAGGGAGGGAGGCCTTGGTATTGCATAGGTTTCCATTGCAAGGATCCAAAATAGGCCTCATTGTCAACTAGGAGTGCTCAATGTGCAACACAAGGTAGGGTTGATCAAGGCTTTTCATAGTGAGAAAGTGTAAGAAACAAGGGTTGAGTGAATGTGCTCTAGGGATGCACAATGTGCATGGTGAAGTGAGTTGTCCTCAAGATGGGTGCAAAGGGAAATTGTAAGTAGTAAGAGGCTCATTAATGAGGCTTGGAAGTGGAAATATTTCTCATCACTTGGATGAAGGCTAAAGGTGTTCATAACTTATGCATGATTTGAGGATAAGGAAGAATCCCAAAAATGACTAAGTGTGAGATTAGTGGAACAAAGAGGAGAGAAAGAGAGTGCATAATAGTTCTTGAACATGATATCACACACATAAACATTCAAGCACATTACAAAGATAATCACAATACATGCATTGAAATGACAACAAAATGACACTTGTCCCCAAGTGTGATAGTTAGGATGTAAGTCTTTACAACACAAGTGTCGACTGCAATAAAAAGATGTGTTATGTGTAGAATTTCTCGTAGATTCACAAGCTCATGCAATTTACTAAAGCACAAGACAAGAATCTACTTCTACTTTCAACCAGCAGAAGCCAATAGATCGACGAAAGCAATATGACCAAGAAGAAGATAAATCAATGACACATAACACAATAAGTTTTCCTGGGGAAAGCCACATCTCAAAACCCTTCCTATCTATATTGCATTAAATCATAAATATGAGTGAATATACAAAGCTTGTTCTCACTAGAACAATTCTGCAAAAGTATGCTCAACTCTCTACCTCACAAGCCCGCTATTAACCAACACTTAGCCAATTTCCAATGTCTTCCAAGCCCCTATTTCCTTGTGCAATTCCTAGGATAAATAACTTGTATTTAAAGGGAATTCATGCTTCCAAAACTGCGCAATCCAAACATAGGTCCTTCTTCAATTGCATGCATGATATTTGCAACTAAGTAAATCATACAACTGATAGTACACTATCCCTGCACTTTAGTCTCAACTGGGTCTTTCTCTAAACTGACATGCATGAGTTTCTCATGAGGGAACCTTCAGTTAACTGGAGTAATACTTGTGGATGCACCAGTGCACCAACTGACTATTACTCCTCTATTAGTTCCACAAATAGTTAGAACTAATTTAACTGACCATAACTTAGTAAACTAAGTTATCTAATTAAAACTCAATTTAAACTTGTACTCGCCGCCTAAAATTTAGGGAGAACATATACATGACTATATAAAGACTTCCAACTTGAAATTCCTAAGATAATTAAGTCGATTAAACTTAATTAACTATTTACAAGTTGCTATAAGAATAGAATTCGATTTTAAATCTCAGTTTAATTCAAGAAAACATTAAACTAGAATTTCTTGTTGCCATTTCTCAACACTCCCTCTCAATAAGAAATGGATTATCATCTACCCCAATCCTATCTCTGTGTAACTCAAATTTACATCTTGAGAATGCCTTTTTCAAAATGTCAGCATCTTGCTCCTATATGGGAATGTACTCTAACAACATGATTTGCCTCAATACACAATCTCTCAAATGATGATATCAGATATCAATGTGCTTGGACCTATCATGAAAAACTATATTTTTAGAGAGTTTGATACAACTCTGATTATCACAGTAAATCACTATTAGATCCATATTATGACCAACCAAATCAACCAAGATTTTCCTCATCTAGATGGCCTCACATGTTGCTTGACTTGTAGCCATGTACTCTGCCTCTTCCAAACTGAGTGAAACCGATCTCTGTTTCCTGTTGTACCAAGAAACTGTCTCTAACCCAATACTGAAGATCCCTCCTAATGTGATCTTCCTGTCGGATGGACTCCCTACCCAATCTGCATCGATGAAGCCTTGAAGCTTCACTCCCTCTATCCGTTTTTACCATAATCCATACCGAGTAGTGCCCCTGAAGTATCTCAATACATGTTGTGCCTCCTTCCAATACAACTTGGTAGGACTAACCATTGCCTGACTAAGTTTTTTAACTGGATAACATAAGTTCGCTCATGTGTTCGCCAAGTACATGAGTGAAGCCACAAGCTGCCTATAAATAGTAGCTTCCACTACCTCTCCCAAAGTAGCATCCTCCTTCCCTAGTTACCAACTAGAGGAGTCTCCATAGGCTTGCATCTCTCCATGTGGAACCTCCTAAGCCTCTCGTTGGCATACTTGCCTTGAGACAAAAACAAATCCTTGTCACCCTGCCATACTTCAATGCCCAGAAAGTAATGCATGTGCCCCAAGTTCTTCATCTCAAACTCTCTTGTAACTCCTCCTTGCAAGATTTGATCACCTGATCATCACCTGTCAGTATGAGATCAGCAACATAAATTACACTGATCATTAGTTTACTTTCCACCACTATGTGGTATAGGTTCACATCCGCTTCACTCTTCTTGAAGCCCAACTTGGTGAGGTAGATGTTTATCATGGTGTACCAAGCACAAGGTGCTTGCTTCAACCCATACAACACACTCTTAAGCTGGCATACGTGACTCACATTCGAAGGTTTCAAAACCTTCAGACTACTCTATGTACACCTCTTCCTCAATCGTGCCTTTAAGGAAGGTTGTCTTCACATCCATTTGATGTATCTTCCAACCCATATGTGCTGATAGTGACAATATAGATTTGATTGATGAGTACCTTGCAACTGGAGCAAATGTCTCGTCATAGTCAATCCTCTCTACCTGTGAAAATCCATGGGCCACAAATCTAGCCTTATGCTTCTCCACGCTACCATCTGTATCTTTCTTTACATTGTAAAGCCAATGCTAGCTCACCATGGACTTATCCTTTGGTCTGAGGATCACCTCCCAAACACTGTTATGAACTATGGAGTCATACTCCTCCACCATGGCATCAACCAAAATCAGCTATTACATTGCTACCTCAAAGGAAGATGACTCTGTCATAACACATCCACTCATAAGAGCCATGTATCCAGTGTACCTGTCAGGGGACCTCTTCTATCTGTACTATGATGTGGGTGCTCCCATTCTTTATAGCATCTGACAATAATCTATCCACTTCTCTGGTGCACTTTATCCATTCTTTGGAAGACTTTGCCTAAGTGGATGTCTCCACTCCCAGATCCTCTGCATGTGGCTACTCCACATCAACCTGAAGCTCTTCAACCTTTGGAGCTAAAAGATCCTCAACCGCATGTAGCTGAACCTCCCTCTCAAGGGAAACTCACATGGCCTTCTCCTCATTGAATCTGACATTTGTGTGAAATACTATCATTCTGTTGGTCGGAAAGTACACTTGATAGTTGCGATGTGTATCAGTGTACCCCACAAATATGCCCAACTTTGTTGTTGGCTCAAGATTCTTCCATGCATTTTTTGTCACATGGAAATATACTGATGACCCAAAAATCCTGAAGTGACCAACATATGGTCTCTTACCAGAATAAGCCTCATATGGTGTCTTCATCCCAAGTATCTGATAAGGGCTATGATTTTGAACCTAAACTGTTGTGTTGAATGCCTCAGCACACAAGTGTAATGGGAGACCCTGATCATGCAACATCGCCTTGGCTACCCCTACTATGCTTCTATTCTTCCTCTCAGCCACTCCATTCTACTGAGGGTTATGGGGTGCCATCAACTCCCATTTAATCCCTTCTGCTGCACATAATTTCTTAAACTCATTTGAGACATACTCACCATTGTTATCACTCCGTAGAGATTTAACATTCTTTCCATAATCTTTCTCCACCAGTTCTTTAAACTCACAAAACTTTTTGAAGGTTTGATAGCTTTTTAGCATGAAAAATGTCCAACGTTTTCGAGAAAATTCAGCAACAAATACAACATAATACCTTTGTTTGGCCATGGATGCTGTCGAGAATGGTCCACACACATCTGAATGGAATCGATCTAGAATAACCTTTTCTCGACTGTCTCTGTCATCAAAGGAAGACTTGGTGTATTTACCCAAAATACACCCCGTGCATGTATCAAATTTCTCTATTGTACCTTTGGGCAAACTGGTGGAGATTTGTTGCATGATCTTCAAAGCCCCATGATGCAAGCGACCCAATTACCTATGCCACAACTGGCTAACATCTCAGCTTTGCACCATCTCTTCTTTCATGCTCAAAGCATCACAATCCTCTACCTCCATATTATAGATATTCTTCACCTAAATCCCTATCTTCTTTACTTGACCCATGGCTATGTGTCGAAGGAATGCCTTTCCTTTCAAGAAGATCACATCATAGCCTCTATCCTCAAGCATGACACTAGATACAAAGTTCTTCTTCAGCCCAGGCACGTACATAACATTCTTCAATTTGAGTGGAGCCTATTGCTCCCTTTGAAAATTAACCGTGCCCAATATAGTAGCAATATACCTCCCATCGTCACCCATCTCAATATGTATCTAGAGATATTTCTCCTCTAGGTCACTGAATAACTCCTTGTCACTAGTCATGTGGAATGAAGCTCCACTATCTAATTACCATACACTTCCCATAATTGATGACACCATGCATGAAATGAGGGAAAAGTCCAATTCGAATTGAGAGGCCAAAGCCTCATCTGTGCTCCTCTTAAGGAATTTTTCTTGGACTTCTTGAGTGGACAATTTGCAACAAAATAACCCAACTCATGACAATGAAAGCACTTAAATTTCAACATTTCTTTCTTCTTACCTCCATGGAAAGCATACGATCTGGAATGAGAAGCTTTCCCTTTCCCCTTCTTCACCTTAGTCGCTAAGGCACAATTCTCTTCATCGTCAATCTTTGATGAAGATCCAACCCTAGTGTTCCTCCTGATCTCCTCCTACATCAAATCTGACCATAATTGTTCCTAATTTGGCATCTTCTCCCGACCATTGACAGAGTATTGATAACTATTCCAACTCTTTAGGAGTCCTAGAATAGAAAGACTCACCATATCATCCTCGACAACCATGATTCCAACACTTCCAACTTCATCACGACATTGAGCGAACTTGGTCAAGTATTTTGGAATAGTCTTGCCTTTCTCCATTTTGATTTTTTGCAGCTTGTCCTCTAGTGCCAATTTCGTTTGGTCACTATTGTTTTGATACAAGTATGTCAATGCTTTTCACATAGCATATGGAGTTTAATTTCCATGGAGACTTGATACAATGTGGTCTCGAACTCCCTCAAGGATTATCTACCTCGCCTTCGCCACACACTTTTTCCATTCAGCCATTTTTTGTGCGTCTGATGCTGCTGGATTAGGAATGTCTTGATCAACGAATTCCTTCAATCCTTTATCCTCCGGCATAGCCTCCATTCTATCCCTCCAAGCTATATAATTTGATCTTCCTTCCAAGGCATGCTCGAGCCGCAAACCGTAGAATGCCATCTGAAGTATGTATTGCAAATTCAAATTTCACCCATAACCCGAAACTCGAAACTTCAAAATCTCCTCTAGTATATTGAATTTAGCTCTGATACCATGTATAATTTCTTATAGATTCACAACCTCATGCAATTTAATAAAGCACAGGACAAGAATCTACTTCTACTTTCAACCAACGGAAGCCAATAGATTGATGAATATAATATGAACAAGAAGAAGACAAATAAATGGCACATAATAGAATAATTTTTCCTTGGGAAATCCACAGCTCAAAATCTTGCCTATATCTATTACATTAAATCATAAATATGAGTGAAGATACAAAGCTTGTTCTCACTAGAAAAATTATGCACAAGTATGTTAAACTCTCTACCTCACAAGCCTGTTATTATCCAAAACTTAGCCTATTTCAATTGCCTGTCAAGCCCCTATTTCCTTGCACGATTCCTAGGATGAATATCCCATATTTAAAGGAACTTCATGCTTCCAAAACTAAGCAATCCAAACATAGGTCCTTCTCTAATTTCATACATGATATTTACAACTCAGTAAGTCATACAATTGATAGTACATTGTCCCTGCACTCTAGTCTCAACTGGGTCTTTTTCTGAACTGACATGCATGAGTTTCTCATGAGGGAATCTTTAGTTAACTAGAGTAACACTTGTGGATGAACCAGTGCACCGACTATTAGTCCTCTATTAGTTCCACAAATAGTTAGAACTAATTTAATTGACCATAACTTAGTAAACTAAGTTATCTAATTATAACTTAATTTAAACTCATATTGGACCCCTAAAATTTAGGGAGAACATATACATGACTACAGAAAGACTTCCAACTCAAAATTCCTAAGCTAATTAAGTAAAATAAACTTAATTAAATATTTAAAAGTTGCTATGAGAATAGAATTAGATTTTAATTCTCAGTTTAATTCAAGGACAAATTAAACTGGAATTTCTTGTTGCCATTTCTCAACATTATGCCTGGGAGTGTATCCAGTGCATGTTCTTGTGATAGAGTGGCTCGATTAATGTAAGAAAGTGCACTGGAGCTGCCTCTAATGGTGTGCTCTTAGGATATGTGAAAACAAGGGAAAGCAACACATGTGACAGCAAAAGCTACACATGTGAGAACAAAAGAAATAATAAGAGACACATGCAATAATGAAAGAAAGCCAAAGCGACACTTGAAAAAAATACAGTAAGACAAAATGACACATGCAAGAGTGAAATAAAGCAAAAGTGACAGTTGAGAAACACACCGAAATATGGCGCATTTACAACCAAGAATGTTCCTTATGCTCTAAGAATGTGCAGAGCTCCAAAGCAAATAATGAATGTGAAAATAAGCTCTAGACTAGACTTTTTATATAGGGAGAGCAGGCATGTAATTATTCTTAAGGTTTGTGAGTGTGTTTAGTGCATGTTAAGAAATTAGGAGTCGAGATTGAATTGATTTTCACTAAGAGGTGTGACAGTACTGACTTGAATAATTACACTCTCTTTTCTATAAATGGAGAGCAGACATGTAATTATGATTAAGGTGTGTGGGTGCGTTTAGTGCATGTTGGGAAACTAGGAGTCGAGATTGAATTGAATTTCACTAAGAGGTGTGACAATACTGACTTGAAGAATTACACTCTCACTATCAATAAATAATGTGCAATCACTATTTATAGAGGATGCCCTTACAATGTCACTCGTAATTGCATAATCACTGTCAGTGGGAACAACACAATCACTGTTGGTAGGGACTGCGCAGTGACTATGATGAAGGATTGTGCAGTGACTGTGAGCAAGGATTGTACATTGATTATGAGCAAGGATTACCCAGTGACTATGAGCAAGGATTTCACAGTCACTGTGGGCAAGGATTGTGTAGTGACTATGAGCAAGGGTTGCATAACACTATCACTATGAAGTGCACTTAGCCTATCTTGAAAGTGTGCTTGTGAA
The DNA here is from genome assembly GCA_000404065.3 of Pinus taeda. Classification (NCBI taxonomy): domain Eukaryota; kingdom Viridiplantae; phylum Streptophyta; class Pinopsida; order Pinales; family Pinaceae; genus Pinus; species Pinus taeda. The sequence goes on from APFE031747621.1 coordinate 296,524, forward strand.
TACATCAAGAGTTGAGCATGTGAAAGCAAGTTGTTTGACACTTAGGATTTCTAAAGGAATACTTGAACACTTTAACAATATGACTGAGCATGATGTTAATGACTTAAAATGAAATATGACATGATCATAAGGAGGCTCCAAACTCTAAATTTAGGAAAATTTTGGAGGGAGTTGTAATAGCTACAACACTTCACAACACACTAGAAGAACCTGAACTTCTCTATTTAGGTCTAACCTTGAGCATGAGATATAGCCTTCTAGGAGTATTGTCTAATTCTATTGATCACCCAAACTTCCTTAGCCCGATTAAATATGTAGTCCCTTCTACTCCTCTTGTCAGCTTAACGCACTTCACAAGACTACTCAAACTTTAGTTGTTTTGATTAGGGAGTAGGAGTATATGAGTTTCATGAGTTTTATATAGTTAGAGTTTTAGTGTCATCTATGGTGTTTCTTCATTTCCAACAAGCATGTTGAGTACCCTAATGGAGTTTCAACAAGGAATCACAAGCATTTCTTCGCTGCCAGTGAGTTTGTTTAGTACCCTGGCGGAGTCTTGTCAAAGAATTGCAAGAATTGCTTCGCTACCAGCAAGTCTGTTCAGTACCCTTATGAAGTTTCTTGCTTCACCTTTCTACGAAATAAGCCTTTCTCTTCTTTCACCGTTTATTATTTTTTCTACTCTTATGCTCATTGGGAATTTTTCAACATTTATTTCACTGAGGGTGGAAGAGGGATCCAAACTTATTTTACGAACAAGAGGGATTATTCTTTATTTTATAGAGACTCTTATATATCTATATATATATATATATATATATATATATATATATATATATATCTAGATGTAGATATATATATTAATTTTTTTTTATTTTTTTCTTTTTCTGGTGGTTCATGGACACCCGCGGTCACTGGGTGGCCGCTACATCCATAGAAATATCTAATCTTGATTCATGGGTATCAAGCCCCATGGCTAATAGCTAGGCCTAACCCCAAGGGCTTTGGGAGAATTGACCTTGTGACTCTCGAACGATGAGGCACTCATTTGACCAATTGAGCTAACCCTTAGGGCTTATATATATATATATATATATATATATATTAGTATGATCGCTTAATTTTTCCACCTTTCACTTCTCTACTTGACTGAGATGACACATTTAAGCCAATCAAAATAAAGGGATGACTCAAGAAATGAAGATCCTATAATAGATACGAGCATCGTAGATCCCCTTGAGCTTTCACTTAGTATGAAACGTATTTTCCATACATGCATCAAAGATCTTAAAAGATGTTTAGGCCCAAACAAGGAAGTAGACCAAAGGTAAGCCAAGCATTGTCAGTAGTCACAGTTTCCCTTTCAACTTTTACCACATTACCATAGAGCCAAACAAGACGAATTTCATACATGGTCTTATTAAAACAAAACATGAGTAAAGACACAAAAAAGGAACATAAAATAAAATATATAAAATAAGAAAGCAAAGAATACTATAGGGCATGCAAGCCCTAAGGGTTAGCTCAACTGGTCGAGTACCCATTGTTAAGTGCCTCGCCGATTAGGGGTCACAGGGTCAATTCTCCTTGACGCCCTTGGGGTTAGGCCCTACTAGTCTATATATATATTATATATATATATATATATATAATAGTATGATCGCTTAATTTTTCCACCTTTCCCTTCTCTACTTGACTGAGATGACACATTAAAGCCAATCAAAATAAAGGGGTGACTCAAGAAATGAAGATCCTATAATAGATACGGGCATCATAGATCCCCTTGAGCTTTCACTAGTACAAAACGTATTTTTCATACATGCATCAAAGATCTTAAAAGTTGTTTAGGCCCAAATAAGGAAGTAGACCAAAGGTAAGCCAAGCATTGTCAGTAGTCACAGTTTCCCTTTCAACTTTTACCACATTACCATAGAGCCAAACAAGACGAATTTCATACATGGTCTTATTAAAACAAAACATGAGTAAAGACACAAAAAAGGAACATAAAATAAAATATATAAAATAAGAAAGCAAAGAATACTATAGGGCATGCAAGCCCTAAGGGTTAGCCCAACTGGTCAAGTACCTGTTGTTAAGTGCCTCACCGATCGGGGGTCACAGGGTCAATTCTCCTTGATGCCCTTGGGGTTAGGCCCTACAAGTTGACGGGCTTTAAAAGATTCCCTTCGGGGTTGAGCTGCCCAGATTTTCCCATGGATGTAACAACCACCCAGTGTCCATGAACCACAACATAAAAAAAATACTACAGGGCATGCAAAGAAAAAAACTCAAATAAAGGAAAATGTAGAATGCAAGGAAATAAATGCAGGGTGCAAAACCAAGGCAAAATTCCATTGAGGTATGGAGAGACTATGCAAACAATGCAAGGAAGTGCAAAGAATCATGACTAAACCTAAATCCTAATATATCTAACTAGAAGTTCAGGATCATGTCAAGTCAAATTTCCATTGCATCCATTGAAGTTGTTCCCGACATACAAGAAAAAAGATATAAGAGATTAGCAACAGTATAAAAAAAAAGAAGTGTAGAAATAAAAATGTCAACCTAAATAACTTGCACAGAAAATTGAAGGTCTCACCTATTGGCAGAAAGGTGTGCCATAACAGTTAGCTTTAGCCAATTTTCAACTTTATCTTATGGATTAAAACAATGATCATACAAACCTTGAAGGTCAGTTGTGAATGTACATTCATTTGTGTTTTCAGTGTTATCAAACATTAAGAAAGATCAAAACTTGTAATTAGCAATGGAGATTTCCAATTAAGATTCTTCTAACAATTCAATGATTCAATCGTGATTTTCAAAACAACCCTTTTGAAAACCCTAAAACTCTTGGGAAAATGAGCTTTCAATCAACACAATCGAATCATGGGAGAATAGTGCAAATAGGATATAACATGATATCATTTAAAAACCTTGTCAAGATCGTGAGGACCTAACATAACCATCAACAAAAGTTGAAGTGCCTCAACTATCCAACAAGTATCATAATGAAATGATGAACCATAAAAGCAAATGGGCTAAACAAGATCATCTGATGTAAAACAACTATCATCAGATGTACCAGTGGGAAAATGATTAATTGAGCTATAGTTGTTGGAATTAGTGTTATGATCAAATTGTTATATTAGCATATAAGATTCTAAATTATCCATTGGTTCCTTTTGTGATGCAAGAGCATTCAGCCCAAGGGAAATCATTGTAATTAATTAGACATATAGAGGTCATGTATTTTTAGGAAATAGTTTTCCTAAGTCTCAAATTAATGTAATATCTAGGCCTTTAAGTGATTTAATTATATATGTGAGAGGAAATTGTAAGTACCCTTGAATAAATGAGGACATGAGTGGCAATAATAACAAAAGAGCCTAAAGTCAATTAGGACTCTTAGAACAGTTCATGATTCTAGGAGCGAGAGAGAGTTTTTAGGCATTAAATGGAGAAAAAGATGGAATGGATAAAAGTCTCGAGGAGACTTTTCAAATGTAATACTACCACATATGTATTCTATAGTGATATTTAGGGCTTTATTTGAGTGATTGAAGGAAAGGATGTGATCGAATCCTTCACAGTGATCCGATCCAATATTTCCATATAAATATATGTGTGATGGACTTGCACGTTCAATAGGAGAGGTAGAGAAATAGATAGAAACTATGTAATCAGAGATAGATGCAATGTAGTCAAGAGGAAGCCGCAACATTGAAGAACTGGCATGTGCGAGACCAAGGAGTCTCGAATGTAATCATTACTTTTACATTGATATATTCAGGGTTATTCCTGACTGTGTTAGTATGCTGAAGAAGTATTTCATGTATGAACTACTTGTGAATTCATAGGCTCTGTAACAGGTTGTAGGCAGAATCTTGAAGGGCGCAGAGGAACGGAGTGATTTAGAGGAATCAAAATGGATTTTGAATCTAATTGAAGAAACAAAATAAGCTCAGGAGGGAGAATGTAGAGCAGAGTAGCAGAGGACGAGAATCTTTAAAAGAATCGAACCTTAGAGGTAAAATTGAAGAAATCGTGGAAACAACAAGTAATAGGGAAGAATAGAGAAGTGAAGTTCGACGCTTAGCTACCGTTCGATCACGAGGATCAATGGTTCAGATGATGTCATGAGGAGAAGGGCGAAGCATTGCATTGGGGAAATTATTATAAAGGTTAAGTCCCGTAAGCCAAAATCCAGTTTACACTGAAAATGAGTGTAAACCATAGTTAGAATTAAGTTTTGGACTTGAAATCCTATAAAGAGCAGTCTATACCCATATCAAGTCCGAACCAATATTGCATTGCAAAACTATAGTGAGGAGGGACTAACCCTTTAGAGCACCGAAATCCAATAGTGCGATACTAGCGGATCTGAAACGTTATAGAGGAGATTTTATATTATATCGGGTTTGCTATAAAGGTCGCATCACGAGCCTTTAATGGGAAATCTTAGCATATTGGGACCGCCGATTGCAATTGCCGATGATAGCCCACGTGATATATCACATCAGGGTTATTGGAGCATTATGTTATTGCTCCATTCCATGTGGAACTACCAACAACGATCGCCAATAGTGCTTTTGCATATAACACAATACTGTGGAAAACCAGCGTGATAGTGTATTTCCATGATTTCCTTTATATTATGTTTCGATAGTTGCGTATCGGAAAAAAAGGGGTGATGAGCCCTATATGACCCATGGAGAGTCGATAGTCGATTGCAATAGAGGTACGGCCTCAGAATTTGTGCCAAAGCCATACAGAGAGTAGAAAAAAGGTATGTTCGCAACATCTTTGTTAATGGGTTTTATAAGGAATAATGCCTACGAAGGGGTTTATGTATAAATATATATATTAACCAAGGTTTAAGAGGGGTGGTTGATGTATCTGCGGGCTTATGGATTTATAACGTTATATAAAGGTTTTGAAGAATTAATGAATCCCGATAGAAAGGAGGAAGGATTATAAAGAGGTAGAAACTCCTAATAGGGGAGGCTTAGGTGGGGTGATTGGTTCCAATACAAAGGAACTGTATAAGAGGGCCTTAACCATTTTATGTATGAAGATTTGACTCCATTGTAGAGTTAAATAACTGGGACATTTGTGTTATGCATATTCTTGCATACTGTGGGTATGTGCGAGTGTTACCCTGCACCATTAGTGGTATTAGAGCAGAAGTTTATAATCAGAGCATATTTGTAATCAGAGCATAATTGAAATCAAAGTGGGAAAATATTTCAGCGACAAGGGAGTTTGCACAAAAGAAAAGGTAATGTGCTGAATGATAAAGACTATAGTGGGATATTGTAGCAGTTCCAACAGAGGCTTGGAGTAGACAAGAATAGAGGATTCCTTGAAGGAAAGAGAAAGCAAGATTGCTTAATGCAAGTTCTGAAGGAAAGAGGACTTGGAGAGAAAACAAAGAACAATCCATGGTGGAATGATGAAACAAGATCATACTGAGATCTTGAAGGTGAGGTAATGAGTTCTATTTTAAATTGAGAATGTGTGTTTTTATACTAATGCACAAGTGACAACAAGAGAAGTTGTGAGAGAAGAATCAGGTGAGTTCTTGAAGATAGAACAAGAAGAACACTCTGATGGAGAAGTGGCAGTGAACCTAAAGAATCCAACAAGGAATTGGACAAAGAGGACAACTAAAGTGTTCTCAAGAGAGAGTGAGAGATTGCAGAAGCCTAGAAGGAGCAAAGGTGTTGCTCAAAAGGAGGTTCCAGACGGAGGACCTATGCTTACCAAAAGATTGAGTGAGGATAGCTTAGTGAGGTAAGATTACAGCGAGGAGGACTAGCTGTTGCAGAGGCTTTTTGCAAAGGAGCTCATGAAGAAAGAAGAGAAGAAGATGACTATTGATAGTCATAACAGAGGTTCAAAGAGAAGCCACAATAGAGGATATAAGAAAGAGGATGCCAAAGAAAATGGCAAGAGGATGAGTCAAGAAGAAATTGTCAAAGAGTTTCGCGAATTAAAAGAACAACTCAATGCATTAAGGAGAATGCTTGAGGAAAGCCAGAGACTAGGTTGGGTCTTGAGGAAGAAGCCAGTGGAATGGCATGAGATGCAGAGAAGGCTACAACAAAAGCAAGTGAAGTGGTTGTTGGAAAAACTCAAGGAAGCTAAGTTGGAAATGAAAATGGAAGAGTACATTTGTGAACCAGAGCAAGGATAAATTCTGGGAGAGATTGAAAACTTAAAGATTGAAACTTCAAGTGAGGCCAAAGGGTCACATGGGCTTAAAATAGACAATTTGTGTATGTATGCAGGCGAAACATGTAAAGAAGGACAGTTGGTTGATATTGTCATAAAGAAGGAAGAAGATCAGCAGAATCTAAATTATGTTCTAGAAAAAGATGAGATAGATAGATCTCACATACATTTGGAGGAAGATATCAAGTAACCAAGTGAAGGGCTTGAAGAGATTGAAGAAGAGACTATCAAAGAATTTCTAAATCATATGAATGATTTAGAACAGTAAGGAGATATGATGGCTAAACCATCAAGTGAGACCATAGGGCCTTATATTTTTAAAACTGATAGTTTGTATATGATGGCGGATATTGCAAGAGAAAAGCAACCATTTGAAGATATCTTTAGAAGAGATGAAGATCTAGAAATAAAAGGTGACAAAGAAAACTTTTCAAAAGAAGAGAAATTTGACTACATACAGAAGAAAAGGTCTATGGACGAGTCTATAGAAGCTATCATGGAGATGAGGAATCATGATCTTATTCTAATGAAGAATGAAGGAATATTGTCTCAGAAAGGTAATCAAATAAGTTTGATTAATGTTATTGATAAAAACCAAGTGCAGGAGAATGTTAATGAAGATGATGGAACAAGGATAAATTTGAGAGAAGAGTTATAGAGGGACAACAAGGAAAAATGTACTGAAGAAGAAGAAACTATGTTAGCTGAAAACATAGTAAAATATCATCAATTCACCATGATGATAGGCACAATGGAAATAGCCATGAAAGCTATTGAGATAGTCAGTGAAGAAGAAGAACATCTACTGTAAGATGTTAAGGAAGAGGAAGTCTATGGGAAACACTTAGCAAAGGGGGAAAGAACACTAACAAAAGAATGTTTTGCAGAGGATGAGCAATCTTTAGAAGTTGTGAGAAGTATGGAGAAATCTATTTTAGAAGATAAAAACTCTGAAGTAAATGAGGATGAAGAATGTCTCTTAAATGAGAGAAACAATGATTTATTGCAGCTGAAGGAACTTAACAATGCATGGATGAGTGAAGATGTGACAACATAGGAACAAGTTCTTGTGGAAGAAGGAGATGAAGTTCAGTCTGAAGAAATGATATGTGAAGCAATAGTTGAGGTTGTTGAACCTTATGATTCCCAAACTAATAATTTGTGTGTAAATGTAGGAAACATAAGTGATGATGAAATACTGGCAAAGTGTCACAAAGAAATTACATTGCTGGAAAATTTGCTGGAAAATTCAGAGTATGACAATATGGTTGCAGAAAAAGTAGTTCACTACGGTGGACAAGGGCAAGAAGACATCATTAGGATAGATGGTGTGGAAGAAAGACTAGTTGACATTCTCAAGAATTCTTTTGAGAGTTCAAATCGGCATACTGATGTGCTGAAAAAGGAGGAAGAAATAGTGCAGCAAACTGAAGTGTTGCCAACGGAAAATAAGGCACAATAACCTTGTATTTTTAATTTTAACAAGTGTTTTGAATGTGCAGGTTTTGTTGCAGGGGCTGGAGGAGATTTGGCACAAGTGAATAGCCAAATAAAGGTGAAAGAAGAGAATTCTATGGAAGAATTAAATCCATGGAATAGAGAAGTTAATTTGCTGGAAAGAGTGTTGAACAGTCATGATCTAATCATGAAAGAGGGTAAAGATGATAGGGAGGCAACAAACAAACCAAAAGTTGGAGCAAGTAAAAGAGAAGTCAGCAAAGAAACCAAGGCAAAGGTTGAAGCAAGCAAAGTTAAAGTCAGCATAGGAGTCACAACAAGCGTTGAAATAGGAGCAAATGAAGAAGAAAAAGAAAACCAGCAGTAGATTGAAGAACTAGTAGACAGTAGCAACCTGAAACAAAGAGAAGGAGGAAAAAATGTGAAGCAGAAGATCGAGCAGTCCAAAGATGTACTGGAGACATAGATTGAAGAAATGTGGGAGCTGATGATGAAGCAATCCAAATGGAGGAAAATGGTAGCAGCAGCAAGCAAGATCAATCAGAAGTTGAACTTGATTGATAAGAAGAAGAAAATGGAGCAAAACACAGCAAAAGTGTAGCAGCAACAAGGGAACAAAGCATGTGGACAATTACAGAACAAAGTGTGGGATCCAGGAAGACAAATATCAGAAGACACATGATTAGGAGATAATGAATATTTTCTACTTTGGGAGTCTGATGCAGGAGCATTCAGCCCAAGGGAAGTCATTGTAATTAAGTGGACATAGAGGGGTCATGCATTTTTAGGAAATAGTTTTCCTAAGTCTCAAATTAATGTAATTTCTAGGCCTTTAAGTGATTTAATTAGATATGTGACAGGAAATTGTAAGTACCCTCGAATAAATGAGGACGAGTCACAATAATAACAAAAGAGCCTAAAGTCAATTAGGACTCTTAGAACAATTCATGATTCTAAGAGTGAGAGAGAGTTTTTAGGCATTAAATGGAGAAAAAGTTGGAATGGATAAAAGTCTCGAGGAGACTTATTAAATGTAATACTTCCACATATGTATTTTGTAGCGAGCTTTAGGGCTTTAGTTGAGTGATTCAAGGAAAGGATGTGATCGGATCCCTCACAATGATCTGATCCAATGTTTCCAAATAAATATATCTGTGATGGACCTACACGTTCAATAGGAGAGGTAGAGAAATAGATAGAAACTGTGTAATCAGAGATAGATGCAATGTAGTCGAGAGGAGGCTGCAACATTGAAGAACTGGCATGTGTGAGACCAAGGAGTCTCAAATGTAATATTTTCTTTTACATTAATATATTCAGAGTTATTCCTCACTGTGTCAATATGCTGAGAAGTATTTCTTGTATGAACTACTTGTGAATTCGTAGGCTCTGCAATAGGTTGCAGGTGGAATCCCGAAGGGTGCAGAGGAATGGAGTGATTAAGAGGAATCACAATGGATTTTGAATCCAATTGAAGAAACAAAGTAAGCTCAGGAGGGAGAATGTAAAGCAGAATAGTAGAGGACGGAAATCTTTAGAAGAACCGAACCTCAGAGGTAAAATTGAAGAAATCGTGGAAAAATCAAGTAATAGGGAAGAACAGAGAAGTGAAGTTCGACACTCAGATTCCGTTGGATCACAAGGATCAACGGTTTAGATGATGTTGTGAGGAGAAGGGCAAAGCATCGCATCGATGAAATTATTATAAATGTTAAGTCCTACAAGCCAAAATCCAGTTTACACTGAAAATGAGTGTAAACCATAGTCGGAATTAAGTTCCGAACTTGAAATCCTATAAAGAGAAGTCTATACCCATATCGGGTCCAAACCAATATTGCATTACAAAACTACAGTGAGGAGGGACTCACCCTTTGAAGCGCCAAAATCTGATAGTGCAATACTACCGGATCCAAAACATTATAGAGGAGATCTTATATTATATCGGGTCCGCTATAAAGGTTGCATCACAAGCCTTTAATGGGAAAGCTTAGCATATCAGGACTGCCGATTGCAATTGTTGACGATAGCCCACATGTTATATTGCATCTGAGTTATTGGAGAGTTATGTTATTGCTCCGTTCCATGTGGAACTGTCGAGAGAGATAACCGATAGTGCTTTTGCATATAGCACAATCCTATGGAAAACCAGCACAATAGTGTATTTCCATGATTTCCTTTATATTATGTTTCGATAGTCGCGTATCGGGAAAAAAGGGGTGATGAGGCCTATATAACCCATGGAGAGACGATAGCTGATTGCGATAGAGGTATAACCTTGGAATTTGTGCCGAAGCAGTAAGAAAAGCATAAAAAAGGTATGTTTGCGAAATTTTCTTTGTTAATGGGTTTTATAAGGAATAATGCCTGCGAAGGGGTTTATGTATAAAAATATATATTAACCAAGGTTTAAGAGGGGTGGTTGATGTATATGCGGGCTTATGGATTTATAACGTTATATAAAGGTTCTGAAGAATTAATGAATCTCGATAGAAAGGAGGAAGGATTATAAAGAGGTGGAAACTCTCGATAGGAGAGGCTTAGGTGGGGTGATTGGTTCTGATACAAAGCAACTGTATAAGAGGGCCTTAACCATTTTATGTATGAATATTTGACTCCACTATAGAGTTAAATACCTGGGACAGTTGTGTTATGCAGATTCTTGCATACTGTGGGTATGTGCAGGTGTTACCCTGCACCATTTTGTATCTAGTTATATTAGAAAATGTTGCAAATGTGTGCCAACCAATGCATTAGAAAATGGACTATTGGATTAGCAAATTTTGCATGTGTGCCAATAATTTATTTTTTTTTCTTTTTTTCAGGGAAATAGTTCATTTGTGCATGACATTTTTTATTTAGAAACAAGAAAAATTATGTTGCAAATGGAGAGAATACCTTTGAATGTGAATACATTTAGATGAATCTTCAAGTTACTAGAGGATAATGTTTGCTTATGATTTCCTGAAGAAAATAGTTTCACGGTATTAGAAGCAGGTGAATCTAGTGTTACTGTGGATTTCTTTTGGCTGAGTCACAAAGTTCGTTGCAATCTCTCTACTCTAAAATATTTTTTGTTTAAACAATTGTTTAGAGACTTTTGTTGGCTTTGTGCACATGTTGACCATGGGCCAAGAAACTATAACAACAGTTCCGAAATGCATTGTCTATATACCTTATCAAAGATGCAAAAAGGATTGCGTATTCAACTAGGATGATATCATTTCTAATGAATTAGCTTTTCAATTAACCAATTTATCCAAGACCAAAAGTTTCTTCAGGATGGTGTATCTCATAATAGCTTTGATGTCAAGTGATAGCTTTAGCATTTTTTCATGTAATCCTAAATTCAATGTGAATCAAGAACCAATGCAATTATGGCATCCTATACTGTGGAAGAATAACACTTATTTAAACTTTTGTCTAATTCATGATGTTTTTGTGAGGCAAATCAATTAATTGACAATTGGACAAGAACCTCATCGTATATCTGGACATGCACAAGTTTTCCTATGGAGAAAAGGTATGCAAGAAGAAAGAGAAAGTAATATGCTAATTTGAATATATGGGTTTCAAGGTAAGCCATTGCTATTGTTGAAATTTGTTACAAACATGTATTATGTTGCTGAAATATGTAGGAAATACCTTGACTAGCTAGATATATTTGAAAGAAAAAAGACAAAACATTTCATTCCTTTACCATTTATTATTACAGAAATCATAGTAAAATTATTTCCCATGTAACTACAGAGCTTGCACTAACTTTGAATGCTTTTAACTTAAGTAAATTTGAAACAATTAAATCTTTTGCTGAAGAGTGCCTATTTCACGCACACTTGGAAAGAATTGGATATGGAAACTTGTTTACAAAATTTAGAGAATAGAGCGAATAATGTCAACATGCATCAACAAAAAAACAACGACTAATAATAAATGTTGAAGATATCATGGAAGTATCAAGTATCAATATTTCAGAAGATCAATTTTTACGTTGCATAAAAGATACCCATGGAAATCAAGGGATAATAATAGATGCTAAACAAATCATCCACGAATTAAGAATCAATACTTCTGTAGAGAAATATGTATATTGGATAAACAATTTTGATGTGAGTTCATTGTTAAGTGAAAACAACACAAAAGATCTGCAAATACAAAACTAATTTACGATAAACTATCAGATAACATGAAGCACAAAAAACCTAATCGAAGTTTTATTTAAAAAGACATGTATGATGTTGAATCAACCAATTTCAGAAGTCCTATGAGAACAATAAATATTGATGAAACTATATACACAACATTAAGCTACCTGATTGGATTAGTGTTTGTTTTGTTGAAAATCAAGAAACAATAGCACAAATTTGCAATGAATCTATTATTTTTTATGATGGTTCTATCATATTGTGAAATTAAAAGTATGAAAGTAGCAATAAACAAATGAAGATTGAAAAGTTCAAGTTTGACAACAATAATGTTTTATACCAAACATAAATGCAGATTGATTTGTCTAGAGCTACAATCACATTGCTCATGGAGCTGCATCAAGTTATTGTAACATGTTTGCAGAGTCTCTTTGTTAATGGGAAGAAGAAAAAATTAACGTAAAAACAAGAATAAAGTACCTAGAAGATTTTGTAGATCTGGGTCCTTTGTTGATGACTTCATTAGCAATACGTACAACAGTTCCCATAGTTATTGTTCACATCACATCGAATATATTTTCTAAATCTATATGATGCATGGAATCAATTACAAATCATTGAACATGCATGTCAATAAAATTATGATCTAAAGCACTCGGGACAAAGATCTAAGTCATTTGTCGAGTGCATTGAACGTGATCTCGAAGGAGATATTTTGAGAACAATGACTTATTTTCTTTTAGCCAGAGACTAGATTTACTTTTTGATGCTGAGAGAACAGAGAAGTAACTACCAAATGCTAATCAAATAAAATAACTCGAAGCTACATGGTCTCAAAGGAAAACATTATTTATGAATATCAAAATATAGAGAATTGAAGGGCAAATGCATATGTCAAAGTTGTACAGATTGTGAAGAATTTAAACGACCCACGTATTACATGGGACTCTAATTTAATTTCAAGACAAATGTTAATAGTTGAATTGGATAAACAAAGTAAAAGGCATTAGAATTCGACGATATAGATAATATTGATACACATGAAGGCAAGGAATGACTAATTGGCTTTGTTAATGTTAATGAACAAAACTATGTTTTGGATGCGAAATTGCAACGCATCACATAAATTGTGAAAGATATATTTAGTCAAAGTGTCAAATTGCAAACTACAACTGCTCCTATGAAACATTACATACATGTAAAGTTAAAGAAATTATTTCAAGAAACCAACAACTCTCAGAACAGTTAACAATTAAGCAATAAGGGCATATGCTTTTACATAGTGTAAGTATTCTGAAATCTTGGAATGTTTTCTTTTTTGTTTACTGGTGATCAAATGTTCATGTTTTTATATATTCTTATTATGGATTGAGTCAATATTTGGATGCATTTTTTCACTTTTCATTGAAATTGGCTTTTTCATAGAACCATTATGTGATTGCATAAAGGTTTTGATAAACTCTTTACAAATCGAATGTTATTTTTTGTATGCAAAATTGTCGAGGTAGTTTACATGTGCACATGGTTTTTCTCCTCCTTTCTTTTTGCCCATATCTTTGTTTCATAGTCAGAATATCATGTATTATATGTATTTAATTAATTGTGGAGCAATTGTTGCATTTTTTCTGAAATGCATGAGCATAAAGTTAAAGAGACAAAAGAACTGAAATGAAAACCATGAATATGCTAGTGAACTGCGATATTAGAAAAAGTGCTGCTATTGACATAATAGTTATTATGAGTAGTTGTATAGTATTTTTTTTATTCAAATTGTATACCTTATTGTTAAAAACTCATTTCTTTGTGCAATTTCTAACACTATTTATCAGTTTTGTGAATAATTCGAACATACTTGTTCTTTTGTTGCTAGAAATGAAAATGGATATTTAGTAACTATTTTTATTGTTAGAAATTTGTTTCACCTTTGATGTTTATTTTGATCATAGCTATGATAATTACACTTTGATTGTGATTAAAATTTTAACTTGACTACAGTTGTTGCTAACTAATGACGTATTTTAGTTTGTTATAATAGCAATAACAAAGACAATTTTTTTTACTTTGAATACTGTCATCTAGCTTTGACCAATCATTGCAATTTCATTTCATTTGAGGAAATTTTAGCCTAAAAGTTCCCACGAATTTTTCACATACACAATATGTAAACCAATCAAAATCCTTTAAATTTAGAAAAGGTACATGTAAATATTTTGGAGTTAAAAAAAAAAAAAAAAAAAAAAAAAAAAAAAACTACTTTTTTTAATTGTATTTTTTGCTTATCTCCTTATAGGTTTACTCAAATTTCAAGTGTAGACACTTAATGGATGCAAAATTAAATTCCACATCCAACGAGGGTCTACACTTGAAATTTGAGTAAACCTATAAGAAAATAAGCCAAAAATACAATTAAAAAATTAGTTTTCTTCTTTTCCATCCAAAATTCACAACTCCTATTTAATTATTTTTCCTTAGGACACTATTTTTAGGCTAAAATTTTCTATAATTCTATTCTCTTATCTGTAGACTATATAAAATGAACATTAACAAATTGTTTTAAAAAATAACAAGAATTGATATCTAATCTCTAAAATCATTTTGTATTTTTCATAATGAAATCTCTGCTTCCAACTCCCCACTTCCTCCCCCCCCCCACGTAGTCCCGTCATTGTTTTTGTTATGCTCTTAACCTGCAAAAAGATACCCAAACACAGAATATGTGAAGAAAGATACTCAGAACATAGAATAATGAGAGTCAACAACAATATTTTATTATTCTGAAAGCAATGTTCACTGGCCTCTTCGAGGGGGCAACCTCCAATAGAGCAGAGCTCGATTCAAAAATAAGACACGATGCTCCTCGCAGGGATTCTCTATCCTTTATATATGACTCATACTTGCAATACCATGGATCAATACCATGGGTTTTATTAATACCATCTATCTAATACCATGGCCCATTTGCAACTAATTGTGGTCCCATCATTAATTGTGGGTTAACCACTTACAATTATTAATATGGGCTTTATTGAATCTTTATTATGATGTGATCCCACTACATAAATAAGGGGGTTAGGGTGGGACCCTAACATGCCCTCCCCCTTAAGAATAGCCTTGTCCTCAAGGCTGAAGCTGCGGAAACTATTGAAGAATAGTGGTTGGTTCCCAAGTTGCATCTTCCGGAGAGGCGTCTTTCCACTTGACGAGGACTTCCCTAATCACGCGGCCACACAGGGGCGTTTCTCGTGTGTCCAGGACCTATTCAGGTAGGAGCCAGATTGACCCTTCCTCGTCCAATTCAGGTAGACTGGTTTGAATTATGCAATTGTTCCCAATCACTTTCTTGAGGCATGAGACATGGAAAACTGGATGGATTTTTGCAGTAGACAGCAAAGCCAGCTTGTATGCTACTTCTCCAATGCGCTGAAATACTTGATATGGTCCGTAGAATTTTGGAAATAGTTTCTGACAACCCTTGTCTTTGAGTGATGTTTGCTTA
Organism: Pinus taeda; assembly: GCA_000404065.3. Lineage (NCBI taxonomy): Eukaryota > Viridiplantae > Streptophyta > Pinopsida > Pinales > Pinaceae > Pinus > Pinus taeda. Next base: position 311,857 of record APFE031747621.1, read on the forward strand.
TATGGTTGTAGCCTCAAAAATACCTGATCCCCTTCTTGAAACTGGCACTCTGAGTGATGCTAGTCTACCTGTTGCTTCATACAGTTTTGAGCTTGATGAAGATACTCTCTAAGATGGGCGAGCATGGTTGCACGGTTATGTAGGAGTTGATCCACTGCTTGTACCTTTGAGCATCCCTTGATATAAGAAGTAGGGGAAGGAGGGAGTTGACCATATACTACTTCATAGGGAATCATTTTGGTGGTGGCATGATAGTTGGTGTTATACCACCATTCAGCCAGAGGTAACCACTGTACCCAAAGATGTTGTTTTTCTGAAGTTAAACACCTAAGGTAGGTTTCTAGACATTTGTTGACAGCTTCAGTTTGACCATCTTTTTGTGGATGATAGGAAGTGTTGAGTGTTAGTTGGGTGCCTTGTAGCTTGAAGAGTTCCTGCCAAAAATTATTGGTGAAGATTGGGTCACGATCGGACACAATAGAAGTGGGCATGCCATGAAATTTGAAGATCTGATCCATGAAAGATTGAGCAACCAAAGTCGGTGTAAACGGGTGGGGTAGGGTGCAGAAATGAGCATACTTCGAAAGTCTGTCCACAACCACCATGATGACTGACTTGTTTCCTGACTTTGGAAGACCTGTAATGAAATCCATAGAAACCTCCGTCCATATTGATGCCGGGATGGGCAATGGTTCTAATGTGCCTGGTGCTTTGACGGTCTCCCCTTTGTGGCGTTGACAGACATCGCATTCTGCTACAAACGTAAGGATGTCCTTTTCATGCCTGTCCAAAAAAATGATCTTCTAGTGTGAGCATACGTCTTCTGAAAGCCTAAATGTCTTGCAATGGGGGATGAGTGCAATTATGCCAAAATGTGACTTTTGAGGGTGGATGTTGGTGATATTACGACTTTGTCCCTGTAGCGAAGAATCTCATTCTTCCACGAGTAGCCCTTGCTGGGATTTGGATCTGCCTGCAATTGAGAAATGAGTTGGGAGAGCCCGAGATGTGAAAACCAGTCCCTGTCAGCCTCTTCAATCCATTCTGGAATGGGAAGAGAAATTACTAGTAGGGTACTTTCCTCCTCAAATTGGCACGATAATGCATCTGCTACACTATTTTCTTGCCCTTTTTTGTAAATGATCTCATAATCATATCCCAGCATTTTGGCAAGCCATTTATTTTGTTGTGGGGAGGATAGGCATTGCTCCAAAAAATATTTAAGACTGTGATGGTCTGTGTGGATTTGGAAACGTCGCCCCAGTAAGTAAGGTCGGCAGGTCTCTACAGCATGTAAGATGGCCATCATTTCCTTCTCACAGGTAGGTTGACCTAGATTCTTCCCACTTAGTTGTTGGCTTGTGAAGGCCAATGGTCGACCTTCCTTCATTAACACTGCCCCAATACCTGTACCCGAAGCATCACATTCAATGACAAAAGATTTGGTGAAATCAGGTAGTGCTAAGACTAGAGTGGAACACATGGAATTTTTTAGAGTTGTAAATGCCTGCTGTGCATCCTCATTCCAGAAGAATGAATTTTTCTTCATGAGTTGAGTGAGGGGCTTCGCTATGCGACCATAATTGTGGACAAATTTGCGATAATAGCCTGTGAGACCCAAAAATCCTCTCAGGCTCCTCAAGTTCTTAGGTTGAGGCCAATCCTGCATTGCCTGGATATTTTTGGGGTCCACCTTGACACCTGCACGCCCCACAATGTGGCCGAAATACTCAATTTATTCCATGCCAAATGAACACTTGGACATCTTAACAAATAATTTATGCTTGCGGAGTAGTTGCAAGAGTAGATCTACATGCTGAAGATGTGCGGCCCAAGTGTAACTATAGATGAGGATGTCATCGAAGAAGACAAGAACGAATTTCCTGAGATATGGTTTGAGAAGATGGTTCATAAGGCTCTGAAAAGTAGATGGGGCATTACAAAGACCAAAT
>APFE031747621.1:324422-373415 GCA_000404065.3 Pinus taeda
TTTAATTAAAATTTCAATTCTTTTTAATATTAAATTAACTAACAAACTTCTCATCTCATGGGGCGTAGGCATTATTGAGAAGACTATGCTTTTATTTGCATTGTGCCAAGGGATCCTATGAAAAACTTTTGATTTGAATTAAAATACTTTCCCATCATTTTTCCTTGGTTGAACTCTTTTATGGACACATCAATCAATGTTGATTGTTTGATCAACCCTTGCCCTAAACGTCTTTGTTTTGAATAATGTGGCGTCTTTTTCTCATTCAATCTAGGTTCATGTTGTACCGTTATCTTAGGGTGGTTGTATTCATAATTATTCTATATATTTATTCGAAAACGATAGCTATGAACATACATTAGTGTACGAGACACATATATACCTTAGATAAATGGTTAAACAAAGGGTTCAAAAACCCATTGATCTAAAGATAGGGGAGGTAGAACGACATATAAGGAGTTATAAACAATTTTTAAAATATTTAATTTTTTTAATAATTAATGTTTTTTGGTAAGTTTGGCACGATTACAACTTCATTATGTCTAACATATTATCTTATTCAAAGTGAAGAATTGAACGAAACTTCACATTAAGGAGTGCCTTAACAAATCACCTAATCATCGTCTATTCAAGACCTCAAAAACTCTAATAATCAATGTTAAGTAATGTTATATTAAAAAATAAAAATTAATTTAATTAAAGAAATAGTAATAAATGTATATATATTAATTTCATTGTTTGATAAAGCATGATCCTAGGAGAAGATTTTTTCATATTTGACGAATGTGAAAGGTCATGGACACACAAGTCTTTAAATACACCAACACTTTTGCAAATGTATTTTACATCTACGTTACATACATTAACTCTATTCAAATTTGTTTCTAGGTTATGAATTGTTGGTAACTTTGCAATTGGAACAATTGTTGAATAACCCTCTTCCTTCTAGTACTTAAATTACATTTACAATGTATACACCAATTCTTTTAGGGTTTTTTTAAGTTCATGCATTTTTTAGAAAGGGATATTTAAAGATTAAGAAAGTAACGATGCTAGAATATTGATGGAGATCATTTTTAGGATAGTATTTTGATATACATTGCGTAAGGAATGAGATAAAATATCAACAATTGAATATGTCACAAGTGTACAGAAGACAATGTAGAGGAAATATCAAAAATATTAGATGTTAGAAGTGCACATAAAATAATGTAAAGGAAGTAATAATATGAAAATAATTTACTTTTCTTGATTAAGTAGTAAAAATGTCATAAGACTACATCATGAGAAAAATCCATGGCTTTTACAAAGGTGAAGGCCAATATTTATAATATTTTTGGGTTCCTTTTCACTTATGAGTCATGAACTTGCATTATTTATTGTAGTAGTAAATACCATGGGTGAATACTATGGGGAATTACCATGGCTTGTAATCCATGACTGAAAAAAATCTAAGATTAATCATATTGAATAGATGGAAAAGGTGGATAGCCAACAATTACTACTCAAATCATATTACAAGGGTTAATAATTAGGTATGGAATCTCATGGTTGAGAAATTTAGTAAAAAATAAAGATTAACCATGTTTATTCGATGGGAAAGGTGGATATCCACTAATTTCCACTTAGATCAATCGTCGCTCCCTTAAGAAGCAATGGTCCCCATTTCATCAAGTCCTTCATCAAATGGATAAAATTATGTTGAATTTGGTTCCTAGTGAGCCACCTGTCTTGATGAAGAAGTTGTCATACTTTAACTATTTGGTAGAATTGTATGTCTAGCTAGAAAATATCCTTTGTCTTGTCGCCCATGATTTGGTCTACTATACCCTGAAACCCATGTGCAACTCGATGTTGGTCATGTTGTTGTCTGTACTTGACACTGGATTTTTGAATGAAACCATGAACATGTTATTATAGATGTTGGATATGTTCACCAATTTTGGCTACTTTGCTTTAGTTTTAGCATAGGAGGACTCTTGTAACAACTCTCCTAATAGTACAGAATTTATGTTTTTATATAAGAGAACTTTAAGGGGAAATAATATAATTGACATTACTTTTATCTTATCTACTCTTCAATTATGTTTAAAAATCTATCCTATTGTTTTGATAGTTCTTGTCCATATATTCTCATACCATTTTAATTTCATAGGTTAATTCTAGATTTATTTTAATAAGTTTTTTGTGCTAATCTTACTTAATATACATCATTAATTAATAATGTATCAAATGCCTCTCAATGCCTCTCAAACATTTACTATTGAAATAAGATTTCTCTATGATTATTTCTTTCTTTACATCAATAGACTATCCTAAAAATAAATAACGTAAATCTGGTTTTGGAAGTCATTATTCATTCTTCATTTCTCCATGTTACTTATTCTACCTATATTAATTACCTAATCCTTTAAACATAATTTTTTGCCTCAAAATAGGTTTAAAATATAGCCCCATCGGACTTATATACATATAGGAGTTGTCTATAATGCGACTTTTTGGAGATTCCGGTGACGGAATCCGGTGGAAGAAATGAGGTTAAATCTTGATTTAGCAGGTTAAAATGGTTTTTAACTGCATATTTGGATCAGCGCCCTGAAAAAACCCCTGGGAGCCATTGATTGTGCAGAAACTAGCTATCAAACTTGGGATTCCAATGAATTGCTGCTGGATTTTGACCGGAGAAATCCGCCAGAAAAACTTTCAAAAAGTCGCGTTATAGACTATTGCTATACATATATACATTCCTCAATATATTACATATAAACCTGATCGCATATCCTTATCATGGTGTTATAAGAAAAACCTTTTACATACACAAGTATACCGTATAAAATGCCCTCACCAACATATACGATCTTACTAACCATGGTGTGTGGGGTTTTTACATTACACATGTGAGGGTTTAACATTTAAACTCTAATTTTTATTTGTTTATACCCATACACATGTGAGTGTTTGATTGGTTGATGGGTTTCAATTATTTGCTTCTACAAATTGTTACTTTCTTTTTCTCTATTATTGTTAACAATTTTAACCCTTTTGTCTTTTAATGTAAGGGAGTTGAAGTTCTCGCACGGTCGTTTCAATCCTTGGCATGAATTATTTTTTCTTTCATAGGATGGTTCTTCCTCTATTCAGGAATTAAATCTTATTAAATTTTCTTTTTAAATTTTATTCGTGAACATATTTTTCAAGTAAACATTAGTTTTACTTTCTCATGTAATGTATGTTACTTCTACTATTCATAATTGAAATAACATCGTTTCCCTATTTGTGTATTCACAAGTACATACTTTTTTAAGGTTATTTTGTTTTTTGTTGTTTTGTTTTTGTTTTTGTTTTTTTTCGAAGACACTATTTAGAGTTCTTGTTGTTGCTCACAGAGGTTCCCACTGTTTTTTTATAGGTCGGATGATTCTAAAACCCTTGGTTATTTGTCTGCTTGCACATGACTCTATGTTTGAGGCAATTTACCAGGATTATCTCTCATTTTTTATTATTATTCTTAAAATGATATTTTTAGTTATTCTTCCTTTTAGGAAGATAACACTCTATTAGAGTTCTTGTTGTTGCTCATAGAGGTTCCCACTGCTTTTTTTTATAGGTCGGATGATCCTAAAACCCTTCGTTATTTGTCTGCTTGCACATGACTCTATGTTGGAGGCAATTTACCAGGATTATCTCTCATTTTTTTTATTATTCTTAAAATGACATTTTTAGTTATTCTTCCTTTTAGGAAGATTACACTCTATTGGATCTTTATGCTTGAAGTTGTATATTGCTTAAGGGTATCTTTACCCAAAACATTTGACATTTGGCTAGACTACAATGCTAGTCAAATCTCTGATATAATAGAAAAACTATTGTTTTTTTCAAAAGTTTTGATAATATGGTTGTATTTGTTTCTTTAATACATTCTTTTATTTATTTTTATGTACTAATAAATTTAAGAATGTCAACCATTTTCCCAATTAATAACATGAAGATAATTAAAACGTTTTTAGCTAAGGATTATATAACTAAAGAAACAATATAGATCTATTTATTCTCGATTTTTTGTTCGATATTTACATTTTTGAGGTCTTTTCGTACGTAGTATATGAATTATAATAATATGTTGTGATTTTTCCTTCATGTTACCATATTCAGAAATAAATACATTTTTGAATTCTAGATACCTAGAAATTATGTAAAGATTTACTTCATTGTAGATATTTGTGATATATGTTTGTCTTTCTTTTATATACTACCCGAGTTGTTACTTTAACCCTTTGTCCATAAGACCTAGCTAATGTTTTAAATATTAACTTAGATATTAATTTGATTATCTTTCCTATTTCATTTTATGATTGTGTTCCCAAATCCTAGAATGATATATATATATATATATATATTATTTATATATATATATATATAGATATATGTATGTTAAGGTGGAGTAAAATTTCAATCTTTACATATACATATATATACACAATCATTATTTTAGGTCTTTATGTCCTAAAGATACTCTACCTTAAAAAATACACACACACACATATATATTCTAAACTTCTCTATTTGTTCCGATGAAAAGACTTCCATGAAACAACTATTATTTTCTATCCTTATTAAAAACTCATATAGTAATCATACATTATCAATATCACTAGTAATGAATATAATCAAATAATTATCTTCTTTTCTCTTCAGCGTTTACCGTAAATTTTCACTATTTGAATTCATAAAGTTATATTTATAAATATAATACATTTTATGCAATCTTGCAATTTTCTCTCACTTCTTCTAACATTTTATTTCACACCTTAGGTTTAAAAAAAAAAAAAAATAACTTAACAAGTTCCTTTCTACCTTTCACACTTTTTCGTCCAAAAAGTACCCCTTGAGCATATAGGTCTTCTAGTCCTTCCTTTTTGTCATTTTCTTTTCTTTTCCCAAGTTCAAAAATGCATTACTCCCTCTTTTGCAAGAAGACAAAATAAATTACCCCATTACCCATCATTTGGTAGTTGGTAACTACCTCCACCTCACCCAACAGGTGGCAAGTAGTTACTAGCTCATTTATGAGTTCTACTTCCCACTCCCAAAGAAAACATCCTACATTTTAGGGAAGTTATGGATTAATCATTTCCATAATCATAAATAATCCAATCATTCAGATGAGATGCCTAGTACTTAATGAATGGGTAATAAATAACCAACATTAATTTTCAACCTTTTCTCTTTCAGCTAGGTGTAGCTTTTGCATTAATTTCCAGACTTCTTTATTTTCATTAATAGAATAATAATTACAAAATAATATTTAATATTTATCAATAAATAAAATATTGATAAACTAGTTTTCCAAAGAGGTTCTCAAAATTAAAACAACAACCACACTTAATCATATACAAATTTATGTCAGATCTTCAAGTCAGGGGATATCACAACTCTGTTGGTGAAGATGCATTTAAAAGAGTGACATCCATGGGTGTTGCTAAATGGAACCCTAAACATGTGTGAAAAGCGCTATGGTGAATAGAGTTGTTGAGAGATATGTTATATCCATGCTAAATATTTGATAGTTTTCCATCCCATGTATGTGGATGTATGACATGGAAGTGCTGAGGCATTCTTGTAGGTGAATTGAATGTCTCTGGACCTTTCTACAAACTTTTGTCCATGTTTATGTTTTATAGAGATATCTTGTGTTGAAATTGTGGTGGTCATTATGACCTATTGTTCTACTTTTGGATGAACCATGAAGAGGACAAACTTGAAAGTATGAAAGACTACACTTTGGAGTTGTTTTTCAAAAATTATTGAACTTCCCATTGTTCGAACTACCTCTGCTATAATATGGAGTTGATCCCCTAGGGTAACAATGACACTACATGGATGAGACTCATAAATAGAATATCGTTTCCACATATAAGGTTGTATTAGAAGAACAATGCAACCTTTGAGTGGGGAACATCACATAAACCTCATATTTGAGGGGCTTGATTCCATACAATAGGCAACTTCATTCACTGACACATATGTCTCATTCATGGCTTAACCAACAAATTGTGTATGGTTAGGATTGAGACACTATAAATAACTTCAATCTCTTGATGATATCATTAGAGATCATGTTCTTGTGGTTCCACTGTCAACAATGAAATGTAGTGGAGTCTCCTTCACCCACATCTATGAATGGAAGAGGTGCTCCCCCTCTTGAGGATCCTCTAGCTCTTCTAGTTAAATCTTTGTGGTTGTGATGGTAGCACTAGGTTCTACATAGATGATATTCTTTCCTTTATCCTTCTTTAAATCAGAATTAGAGCCAAAGTCTATTTACTTTTCTTTAAGCTCAGCCAACAATGATTTTCTTGAGTGACATTCATTAGTATTTTTTCGAGGGATTTTGTGGGACTCACACCACTTTTTAGTGTCCTTATTTTCCTATGACTCAGGATGGTTGTCTTGATGTTGGATATCCTTACTCTCTACCATGTTCTTTGAGTTAGTGCCACCTTTTTCAAGCTTTTATTATGGAGGAATTTCATATCTAAACTCCCAGTTATTATTTGCTTCAGTTTTTGCAGCATATCAATATGCAACTCCCAGTGAGGATATTTCGAAATCCATATCTATTTGGATTTTCTGATGTAGGCCACTATGGTATTTTGAAACTAGGTTCCATTCAGAGACTCTGATACCTAACTTTGAGTGGAAGATATGGAAAATATTGGTGTAATCTCTCACTTTCTAGTCTCTATGTTATCACAGAGTGGTCCATGTTATGTGTTAGTCATCATAATACCCACAGGGTAGAATTCCTCCTTGAGGAAACCCAGAAATTCTATCCAAGTTGGTTCTTTCCTAAATGGCATAGGTTCATCCAATCCCTCCAAGTAACATTCTTTCCAAGCATTGACATGGGGAAGGGTTTTAAGGAGTGTAAAATTGATCTTTTCACTATCTGAAATTTTATGGATAGAGTAATAAACCTTGAGCATGTTCAACCATTTCTCTAGGGAATCTACATCTATATATAATTTAAATAAGATAATATCAAAGTTATCTTTCACCTTGAAGGCTTACACACCTTCAAAATTGATTCTTGTTAAACCTTCTTTAGTCGTTATCAATATCCATTGAAGAATCTGGGTAAAATTATCCATCATCACATTCCTCTATGATGCAAGTGGTTCCTTGAGAAACAACTTGATAGGATCTTTTGCTATGCCACTTCACGTTTATTTCACCATGGGAGGTAGCTTGGGTTGGTGAGAGTGGTTTTCCTCAAATGAAACTAACTTGATATTAAACTCTTTGTATCCTAACATAGTCAAGGACATGCACTAGAAATTAAGAAGGAGATGATTTCTTTGATACCTATTGATGGTGCTAGATACCTCCAACATACAGGGGGTCTCCCCGGTGTGAGGTCCCAATTAAACCTCACACCATTTTGAGTAGGATCCGAATCTAAAGTAATGTCCCATCCACCATAACTCAAAGATTTTCCTTGGTTGCAATGGATAACATAAGAGATCAACACATAACCTTTGAAATCAATAAGTAATTTGACTTTGTGAAACACTAAATGCAAGGTGTAAAGAGAGACCTTCATGAGAGGGGAGACAAGAGTGGGTCTCTAGAAGGAAAGTAACAGTACTATCCTAAGAGAGGCACATGAGAGCAAGTAAATATTCATTAGTTATCTAGTGAAATAGATCACATATACACAATTATCATTAAAGAAAACACAACATGCATTCAACAAGATAAGCATAAAATCCAATGAAGTAGTTCAATTTATTTAGTACATGTGAAAACAACATATACCCCAAACATCTAAATAATAGCCTTACAAAATTCACGATACATTCATGGAAATGTGTTGGTTCAATGAGCTTCTGACTATTAAGTGAAAGATCCAAGTACATAGTTAATATGGTTAACCACTAGCTCCAATAGTGGAACATTAAGTCACTTCTTGCTTCTCCAAAAGAATGTTCTTTCCTATGCCAAGCTAGAGAATCCAAGGCTAACTCTCCAAAGCCTAATGCTCAAAAAATCTCTTTGCTTGAGTTATGAGGGTATATTTATAACAAAAGGAATGACCTTTCATATCCCCTATGACTCTAAGTTACCCTCATGAGTCTTGGACTCCTAAGTGACCTTTGAACATCTATTGACTCTTTGGTCCACATGTTATTTTTCATATTCCACATGTGACTCTTGGACTTCCACACATTTACATTTTTTCGTTTTCCTTTTTTGATAATACACGATTACATTCCACATCATGTGGCAAGACCCATTGACAGATATGACATTGTGATGACACTTGTATGAGTCATGACTTGGCATTGATGGCATGAACTTCATGATGATGTGGAAATGCCAAGCTATTCTCCTTGCTACTATGTCTTGCATTCTTGATGATATATCTACTTTTTACTTCATCTTTACCCTGTAAAAGGTCTTGTATTAATATTGGGACCTTCTAAGTTATCATGCAATGTCTTCATTCTATCATGGTCCAGGATTTTCTTCATATCTTAATGATGGTTCTTCCTTGTGCTTCTTCTCTACAAATGCTTCCTTGTTTCTTCTCCTTGGTATCTTCCTTAAGAATCATCTTGCTCTATTGAGGTGGTATACCTTCCAATGAAGTTCACTCATGAAAATCAAGATCAATCTTGAAATCGTCTACTATATCCCTACTTTTCTCATGGAAGAACTTGCTTGTGATAGTCCTATGTAAGGACTGAAAAGGAAATTCTTGTTGGGAAAAACGTAGTTGAACTTAGCATTGGTTGAAGATGACACCACTGCTCACTAGAAATGTGACATGTGCTATAAAGCAGGGCCCTTCAGGGTCCAACGTAGTGGGAAAGTGCAAGAGATAATGTGATGAGATTTTTTGTTGAAACTATGATATGTGCTAGGTTGAAGGGACAAGGATACAATGACAGTGTAGCTGAACTTCATAGTGACTGGGGAAGGCCTGAATGTGCACTAGAAATGAAAAATGTTTTAGGGAGGTAGGAAAGATTGTTGGTTCGTTTGGGCTTGACCTAGGTTAAACTTAGACTTCGTACCAACAAAACCCTCAAACATCGGCCCTTTCAGCAATGACTTGGAAGCAAGTCGAAGTCTCACTTGAGGTGGCTATGGGTGATTGAAAAACCAGGTTTTTGAAACCTTGAGGAACTATGCGAAGTGGCTCTTAACTTTGCTTTTCTATATTTTAATTATCCTTATAACATTCGTAACATTATTGTGCAGTGTATTCTAACTATAGACTTCGTCACATTCAATTTAATATAAATAGATTATAGAACAATAACAGTTGCGCTAACATACCAATTATTTGCAATTAATTTGCATAAATAGATAGAACACAAATAAAAGATGCAGATACAAAAGACTTCGCCAAAACTTCATATTTATTGAGATAGATCTTTCATTACATACAACTCCTCGACCTACAGACACAACTGCATGCAGTCTGTGCACTCAGCAGTAGACTCTTCTAAGGCCTCCGCACACTTAGCTACAGAGCCTTTCCTTAAGAATAAAAGACTCGATCACTTATGCTATCTCTAGTTGATCTAATGATTTTATATTATTCAACAAAGAATTGCATGTCCTTAAATACATTTCATTGCTATGAAAACCATGGTCCACATGCCATGGACTCAACAAAACAATGAACTAAAACCCTGATACTTGTTACAAAATGAGGGGCTTCAACCCACCTCGAAGCCCCTAGACACTTGCATGGTAAATACAACTTCATATACTCCATGCACTTCGCTCCTCAAAATGCAGAGACTTCGACCAAAATTAGACCAAGTTGGGCCACGCCCAACAGGCCCCCAACACTCACATGTGCTCATCTCAAGTCACTTAGTTACAGTGCCCTTGATTTTTGTCGTGATGCCATTGTAGAAGACATTGTACTACTAGACTATTTATGCTATCTGCTTTCCCTCTCGATGCACTTCTTAACAATGCCTTTGTGGTTTTTCTAGCAATATTATGCAACACTTCTTTCTCCTTTTGTCGTATCTCCTTAAGCCTTTTATCTACTGCTTGTGAAATACGGAGGGCCTCACTTGCCATGACTGATTCCTGTCTGTCAAAATATGTTTGTTCCTTCGAAGATCTCAAATATCTTTCTACATATTCTTCCCTTCAGTGATGCTCATGAGCCTCTGTGAGACTGCTAGTGTGTTCATAGTTGCCAAGATCTCTTCCTGCCACTTCTGCTTCACCTATAGCTCCTCTTAAATCCTCTAAATGCTTGGATCCTGGTACAGTGAGGTCCAAATCTTTGTGGTCTCATCTAGTAACTTTCCAAAATCCGCCACTGTGTTAAAGATGCCTTTCACTACAATTTTTAGATCTCTCTCCCTTTTCTCATGTACTTTTGGTGGCGTGACTGGTTGCAGCCTTATTTGCATCTCAGAATTCTTCACTTCATATTCAAACTTTAGTTTTGTGAGCTTATTCTTTGACTCCTTTATCGTGAGGTGGAGCTTCATGACCTTCTCTATTGGTGGTTCTTCTTCGTGGACCTTTGCGTCTAGAACTTCACTACAAATTTTCTTAATCCTTGTCTTTTATTAATTGATTGAGCTCCTTCTTCATTAAATATCTTTCCTTTTCCACCTGAATGCTTAACAATGAAGTGCATTGTTCTTGCTCCTTCAGTTCATTTGTAATACTTTGATGGAACTCGTGTAATACCCGAGTTGGTAGTGCGATGATGTTCATGTTAACACTGTCCCACCCTCTTGCTTGCTCTCTGTCCTTGATGGATTGAAATTGTAATGCTCCACCTGGTATATACAAAATCCTAAATCCAATTGTTGGATCTATTTGTCATTCTAGCCATAGTAGTTGACCTATCTGTGCTAGTTGTCTAGTTGTCTGCGCCAATACCTTTAACTCCACGATGCCTTGCTGCACATCTATCAAGATTGTTTTGTAGCGATCATAGACCTTGTTCCAGGTCTCTATTTTTACTTCCTGGACTTTTTCTTCAATCTCATCAATGTCCCCCTTAGTGAGGACAGGTGGTATTGTGCCCTTAGATTTGCTCGCCTCTGTTTCTTCCATGTGTCCAGTATAGTTATTATAGGTACCCTCTTTTTTTATCATGAATGGGGATTCCTTTATTGGATCTACATCACTAGGAGGGTCCTAGATATCTTTTTTTTTATCTGGCTTTGTCTTTGGCTCTGTCTCTGACTCTAGTTCCTCTTCTTCTTTTCCTTTGTCCGTCCCACTTGGACCCGCATGCTACGCGGTGTCCCCCACTGCTTCAGTGTTGTCTATCATTGGGGTCATCAATTCGGTTGAACATTGTTTTATTATTGTTAGTAGGTCATCTTCAGTGACCAAATATGGCAAAGGGTGCCAGATATCCATTGGATCCTTCCGAGCCTTCATGTATACTCTGTGAAAATCTTCCTTAAATGTTGTGATGTTGTAATACTTCTCATACAAGCTAGGAGATAACCTGGGATACTAGTTCACCACCATTTTTGTCACGCGGAATGAGTCGATCTTGCGAACAAGATAGACCTTCCTAGAATCTAATGAAGACCTAATGACAAACAAACCAACCAGACACTATCTTTCTCTAAATGCGCTTTATAAATAAATGGCAAACAAATGTGTTTAAGGCCTACCTCATGTCCAACGCAAGTTTGGGGATGCCTTTGCTCCTTTGATCCAAGTAAGTTCCTTTGTCGCAAACCTGCAAACACAAACAAGGCAAACGATTAAATAGCACATGAATAACCAGTATTATAAAACATATTGGATTTAAGAGATCTATGGTTTGTATCTTTTGGATCAGTTACCGGAGAACCCACAGTATGAACATTTTTATGCCAACGCTTCAAATCCCAACTGGGATCCATCATCGGGACTTATGAATGATGATAAAAGAAGAGCTGCTTAAAGGGAAATAAATAATAATGAGGATAAATTTTTTTTAGGTTCAGCAGAGGTCGGCTTGAATGTTTAATTTTAATTAATTATTTATTCAATCAAAAAACCTAAAGGAAATATTGATTAAATATTCAACATATGTTAATATACTAATTTTTATTTAACTTATTTATTTGATTATTATTTTTATTTTGATTGAGAAATGTTTATTTATATATAAATTAGTATTTTAAGGAAAAGAGAATTATTGAAATTGTATTAATAATTATTAAAGTTCTTTGATTTAAAACTTTTATTAATTAAAATAAAAAATAGTATACTAATTAATTGTTATAATTTAATTAATATATTAATTAATAATATTAAAAATTAAATGAATTAATATTAATTAATAATTAATATTAATTAAAATATTAATATATTAAATATTAATATTAAAATTAAATTAAAATTAATTAATTTAATATATTAACATGTTTAAGCAGCATTCTAAAGAATGGAAACCGTTTAAACATTATCAATTATATGCAGAACACTAACAGCAAAGTGGGCATCGTTCCACACAACGCAGATTCTAATAACCCATCCATAAGGAATAATAACGCAGATCAAGCCAGTGTTAACACAGATTCCAAAATTGACAATGGTATTAAGAATAACGACAAGGATAAGCCCCTCAGCGCAAATGATAGTAAAAACAGTAGTTTCAATAATAATGGGCAGAATCATGGTTTAGACAACGGAAAGGGTAACTTTAAAGACCATAAGGAAGAAAAAAGCTAGGCTTCAGCAAACCCTTATGAGACAAAATTAAGAATAAAAGTTGTCAATCTGTTTTCCCAGGAGTTAGAGCCTGAAGTCATTAATGTCCTCAGCAGAGGCATGGGGTTTGCAGTTACTCCTAAAAACCTTCCTATTGAAAAGATGATTTGTAGCATAGAGGAGGGTATTAATAACCTTCCTTTAGAAGACAAAGAATCATTAAGGCATGAATTTTATCTCATTATGAGGAAAGCCAAAACTCCCAAAAGCAACTTAAGTAAAGAAGAGCAAAGAGCCTTCAAATCCTTGCGGAACAATGACAAGATTGTGGTTCTTAAGGCAGATAAAGGAGGAGTAGCAGTCATCTTGGATAAAGAAGACTATGTATGCAAAATGAATGAACACCTAAAATGTGGCAGTTATAAGAAGCTGAGCAGTAATCCCATCCCCAAAATTATGAAAGAGGTAAAGAAGATCATCTTAGATTCCAACCTTGACGATAAATTGAAGAAGAAACTAATCCCTTATTGTGAAAATATCCCAAGAATTTATGGATTACCCAAGATCCATAAAGAATGAGTGCCTCTTAGACCAATTGTTAATACTATTGGTTCCCCAACCTATGATCTTGCCAAGTATGTTGCTAAAATTCTTAAGCCCCTTGTCGGAAATACTGATTCCTTCATCAAAGACTCCCATAGTTTTGTGAATCTTATTAAAAATGAGAAGATAGAGCGTGGTGACATTCTTGTTAGCTTTGACGTAGTATCCTTATTCACCAAGATCCATCTTGATGAAGCCATTCAGGTTATAAAAGATGTTACTGATCCAGGGACTGCAAAATTGGCTGAAATCTGCTTAAGGTCAACTGTGTTCACCTTCCAAGGAGTATTTTATGAGCAGACATCTGGTGTGGCAATGGGATCCCCCCTTTCACCAATCATGGCCAACCTTTACATGGAATACTTTGAAAAGAAAGCCCTTGAATCATACCCCTTAAAACCAGCCTGGTGGAAGCGATTTGTCAATGATACCAATATAAAATGGACTCATGGCAAAGCAGAACTTGACAAGTTTTTCATACACCTAAATTCTATCTCTCCAGAAATAAAATTTACTATGGAACTTGAAGAAAACATGAGCATCCCATTTTTAAATGTTCTCATCATCAGAAAAGAGGATGGCTCTCTAGGGCATAAGGTATTCAGGAAGTTAACCCACACATAAAGTTACCTCCATGCTGATTCCCACCATCACCCGGCTCAAAAGCTTGGTGTTCTAAACACTCTTGCTATCAGAGCCCTTCGAATTTTTGACTCTGAGCATCTAAATGAAGAAGAGAATCATTTAGTTGCAACCTTTAAGAGTATAGGCTACAAGGAACAGGAGATTAAAAGAGTCATAGAGAAAGCTGAGAGAAGGTTGTTATCTCATGAGCCTAAGGCCCAAGACCAACCTCAGTGTGGTAAGGTTTTTCTACCTTATATACATGGAGTTACAGACAAAATCGCTAAAATCCTAAAGAAGAAAAACATTATCACACATTTCTCAGCACCTGGAACAATCAGGCAAGGTATGAGGTCTATAAAAGATGATATTGACAAACATCAGCTTAAAGGAGTCTATAAAATAAATTGTTCATGTGGAAAAAGCTACATTGGTGAAATAGGTCGATCCCTAAAGACGAGGCTAAAGGAGCATGGCGTCAATATTAGGAATGAAAGGTCTCGTACTTCAGCCTTGGCAGAGCACTCCTCAAAAACAAAACACCACATCTGCTTGGAAAGCGCCTCAATTATCGCAAGGGAGGAGCAGCATCATAGACGAAAGATCAGAGAAGCACTCGAAATTATCAATTATCCTCATAATTTGAACAGAGACAATGGCTTGGAGATTAGCGGGAGCTGGCTTCCCTTGATCAGAGAGATCAGGATCGCCAACACATCCCAGGTATAGCATATCCTTTACCTTTATCATTAAATAAATAATAATTATAAAAAATAATAAATATATAATTAAATTAAATGATAAAATAAATTAATTTTAATATATTAATATTAATTAATATTAATATTAATAATTAATAATTAAATATATTAATACTAATTAATATTAATTAATTTAATTTTAATAATTATATTAATTGATATAATTAATTTTAATTTAATTTTAATATTAATTAATTAATATAACATTAATTAATTTAATATTAATATTAAATTAATTTAATATATTAATTAAATTATAACAATTAAAATTAGTATTTACTTATATTTATTATCATTAATAAAAGTTTTAAATCAAAGAACTTTAATAATTATTAATACAATTTCAATAATTCTCTTTTCCTTAAAATACTGATTTATATATAAATAAACATTTCTCAATCAAAATAAAAATAATAATCAAATAAATAAGTTAAATAAAAATTAGTATATTAACATATGTTAGAATATTTAATCATTATTTCCTTTAGGTTTTTTGATTGAATGAATAATTAATTAAAATTAAACATTCAAGCCGACCTCTGCTGATCCTAAAAAAAAAAAATTATCCTCATTATTATTTATTTCCCTCTAAGCAGCTCTTCTTTTATCATCATTCATAAGTCCTGATGATGGATCCCAATTGGGATTTGAAACGTTGGCATAAAAATGTTCATACTGTGGGTTCTCCAGTAACTGATCCAAAACATTACTGAAGAAAGATGCGTTTTTCTTGAACTCCAAAAGCAACGAAGTCCTTTGAACATTTTAAAGAGGCAATGTGCCAAGCACCGGTCTTAGCTACGCCAAACTTCATAAAAACCCTTGTTGTGGAATGTGATGCCTCAGGTAGTGGAATTGGTGCTGTTTTAATGCAAGAAGGAAGACTCATTGTTTCTGAAAGTAGTCCAGTCAAAGGAAAATATTTACACAAAGCTATTTATGAGAAGGAAATGTTGGCAATACTACATGCACTTAAGAAATGGCAACCTTACCCAATGGGAAGACACTTCAAGGTAAAAATGGATCATGATAGTCTTAAATACTTTTTAGAACAAAGATTATCTTCAGAAGAGCAACAAAAATGGGTCACAGAGATGTTGGCCTATTACTTTGAAATCATTTACAAAAAAGGGAAACAAAATGTTGTTGCAGATGCGCTCTCAAGAAAGGACGAGGATGTGAAAGGATTGCTTGTGCCATCTCTATCATCCAACCAGATTGGATAAACGAAGCAGTGGATGGGTGGAAGAATGATGAAGTGTGGGCATTCATTCAAAAGTTGCAACAAGATCCTAGTACATCTGATACATTGAGCTAGAAAAATGATTTGTTATGGTACAAAGATCGCTTATACCTTTGTAAGAATTCCCAGCTCAAACAAAAGATTCTTCTAGAATTGCAGACCTCTCCCTTAGGAGGGCACTCAGGTTTTTTAAAAACTTACCATAGGGTTAAGAAGGAATTCTTTTAGGATGACCTTAAATCTGATATTCAAAAGTTTGTGACAGAATGTTTAGTTTGCCAACAAAATAAAGTTGAGACAATTAAGATCCTGGGTCTGTTACAACCTTTATCCATTCCAAGTCAACGTTTTATGACAGGTTTACTCAAATCCGAAGGAAAGAGTGCCATCATGGTGGTAGTTGATAGACTTACCAAGTATGCACACTTTTGTGCATTATCTCATCCATTCAAAACTAGTACAATTGCTACTGCATTTATGGAAACAATTCAAAAGCTACATGGAAACCCAAAGATTATTGTAAGTGACAGAGATCCCATTTTCACTGGAAAATTTTGGACCGAATTATTTTCTTGTCTGGGTACTCAGTTAGCTCATAACTCATCTTATCATCCTCAATCTGATGGGCAAATTGAGATAGTGAACAAATGTTTGGAAGGATATCTTTGTTGCTTTGTATCTGATAAACAAACACAATGGATCAAGTGGTTGCCTCTCGCTGAATGGTGGTATAACACTTCCTTCCATACTGCAGCAAAAATGACCTCATTTATGGCACTTTATGGATATCATACACCATCCATCACAATGGGTCAAGTGGTTGCCTCTGGCTGAATGGTGGTATAACACTTCCTTCCACACTGCAGCAAAAATGACCTCATTTATGGCACTTTATGGATATCATACACCGTCCATCACAACATCTTTAAGAGAAAATTCTAAGGTTCAAGAGTGGGAGATCACATCGATCATTAACAACAGGTTCTCCAACTCTTAAAGGATAACCTCAGTTTGGCACAGAATAGAATGAAACAACAGGCAAAACAACATTGCAGTGAAAGAAGTTTTGATGTAGGTGACTAGGTATTTCTACGACTACAACCATACAAACAAATGCCCCTCAAGCAAGCTAAGAAGGATAACAAATTATCACCAAAGTATTATGGTCCATACAAGTTGTTGCAAAAGATGGGTTCTATGGCATGCAAATTGGAGGTTCCTGCATCTTCCCGAGTGCACCCAGTTTTCCATGTTTCATGATTAAAGAAGGTTATAGGTGACAAGCTCCCAGTTCAAACAATATTGCTAGAACTTGCAAGGAAGGAAAAATCATAGTGGAACTTGAAGCAATCATAGAAACAAGAACTCGGCAGCTACGAAATCAACCAATTTAAGAGTATCTCATCAAGTGGAAGAATTTAACCGTTGAAGATTCCACATGGGAGGATTATAATTTTATACAGAAGCATCCAGAACGACTCAAGCGTTGAGGACAACACTTTTTTGAAGGAGAGGGGCATGTTACTTGCCTATAATACTAGTGATTCCCCCATTGCTATTGTCATTATAGCCCTTTATTGTTATTGTTGTACCCCTGTTGTCCCCATATTGTTATTATTGTACCCCAAAGAAACCCACTATTGTGATTTTTGTGCCTTTATATTATTATTGTTATGTCGGCTCTGATTATATTGTGACCCCTTAGACTCCTATATATAGAAAAGAGGTTTTGTCATTTGAATTATCCAAGAATTGTTCATTTGTGTAATGTAAAGGAGGTTGCCCCCTCGAAGAGGCTTATTTTGAAGTCGTTGATCTATCTTTTCTTCTATTTTGTGAGCTGGTTGTCGATTGTCTCCCAGAACTGCACAGAAGTTGCCCCCAAGTCCGATCCAATCTGCGCTTCTTGCAAGATCACTCATCAAGCCTCCCTTTGGTCTAACGGAAAACTTGAATTGCATTGTGACCCGGGGCTGCACTGCTCCCTAAAAATACACAGAAGTTGCCTAGCTGCTTGCCCCACACTGTTTGTAGAAACTACACAGTCATGTGAGTCAGGTCTCTGCTGCCTGTCACTACACTGTTCCAAGGAATTGCACATATCTGACTGGCAGGCCGCCTTGCTGTACATCTGAAAATTGTGTAGTGTTGACTGGCACTCTCCCTGTTGCCCCACTTTGCACTCATCCCGGAAACTGCGTAGCAACTGCCTGCCCGACACACTG
This sequence comes from Pinus taeda, assembly GCA_000404065.3. NCBI lineage: Eukaryota > Viridiplantae > Streptophyta > Pinopsida > Pinales > Pinaceae > Pinus > Pinus taeda. The sequence continues at coordinate 342,587 of APFE031747621.1, forward strand.
TCTCTCAGAAATGCACAGTTATGACCAACAACTCCCCACAACCCGATCCAACCTTGCTTTAGAAAACTGCATAGAAATGTTTGCCTGTGCCTCCTGGTGGCCGCTCTGTCTTCCTCGGAGAAACTGCGCATATTCCCAGCTGGACCCCCAGATGACCTGCCCAGTCCTCATCATGAAAACTGCGCAAAATTTCCCAACAGTTCCTTTCGACACCCTGCCTTGTTTTCCTCCCCGGAACTACACAATTCTACCCAGCTAGGTTCTACCTTGCAGCTATCACTGCTGTCCCAGATTGCGCAAATCTGTGACATCTGCGCAGTTCTTCCTGACAATACTCCGAAGCCTCTCATCCCGGCTTGAGTTGTGCTCTGCACATTTTCAGTGCCTTGTCCCTCTCTTGGTCACTAGCACCTGAGATGGAAAACAATGCATCATGCTAGACTAGGAGATTTCTGGATTTGATGTCGTCTCGTCATGAGCGATTGCAATAACAGGTACATTGATGAAACATGGCGCGACGACGAATGGGATGAAGAAGGAGCGAATGCTAGAAGACTTGCTCGCAGTTGAACGAACACACGAAGCACATCGAGCAACAATCGAAAGGGACACATACACATGCACCATCAAGCAAAGACCAAGACCATCGAAGACCCCGAACACTTTGCCATGTTGAGGTGAAGACATGATACACTGAGAGCACACCCATCACCTAACAACATAGCAGCTCGACACTGACACCACAGTCAGCGAGTACATGTCAGTAGTGTCATGAGATGTCTCGGCCACATCACTACTATGGGCCATACTTGTAATAAAATGTAATGTAATGTGAAAGTCCAAGAGACGCACATATGAAGTTGAAGAGTCATATAAGTCGAAAAGTCATAGGAAGTCAAATAGTCATGAAGGGAGTCAAAGAGTCACAAGGGTCAGTTATCCCCCTTGGTTATATATATCCCCTCATTGTATGAGCAAAGGACTTTTCACCTTGGCTCCTCCCACATAACATTGAGATTTTGTAGTTTGTTCTTTGAGGAGCGAGGAGTGGCTCTAATGTCCCACTACTGGGACTAGTTATGTATGGTGTACAGATGTGTCTCAGGTCAACATGTTTTCACGCATGTTTTGTATCTGTTTGTAAGACTACTCTTTAAACGTTTGTAATGCATGTTTGCTTAACTTGTACTAAGATAGTTGAACTAAGGTTATTTTAGTACTTACATTGTTGAAGATGTGTTGTATTGTTTATCACTGCTGTTTTGTCTATGTGGACTACTTCGCCAAACATTAGACAGACCATCCTTGTGTTTTCTTGGTTATAACGACTGTCACCCCTGTGTGGACTACTCCGCTGGACGATGTACATGTTTTCCCTTGTACTTTGGTTTTAACGACTGTTACATCTGCTGTGGACTATTCCGTTGGATGCTTGACAGATCCTTGTTGTTTTCGTGTGTGTCTCTCTTTGGGTGGTACTACTACCTCTCATCTAGAGGCTCACTTTTACCCTCTCCCTTGCAGTAAGAGAACCCGGACAGAAAGTTACATTTACGCACTCACCAGGCATACTCACCTCGCTTTCTTGAAGTTACAAGCACAACACTATCATGTGCTGAACAACAAGAGCTAAATCTCTAAGATAATTGCAACCGGGCCATCGTAACGGATGGGACTCCTACACCAAACGGTGTGAGGTCTAGTTGGGACTTCATACCGGGGAGATCCCTTGAATGTTGGCGGGTCCAGCACCGTCAACATTTTTGGCCCTAGAAAGAGGGCCGCCAGTAGTTTATGGCTGAATGTCCTCTCAATGCCACATATCCGTCATCTGGTCAAGGCAGTAACACGAACTCCCTCTCTCCCACGCGCAACTTTGAAGTTGGTTACTCCTCGCCTCCCAGCCTAGAACAAGAAATTTCATATCATCATATGCATGTTGTTTGTCCCATCACCTTTCAGTTTGCCAAAGTTGTTGGACTGATTCTAGGAGTACACACTCTTCCTTCTTAGCAGAGGAAGCAAAAGACTACAACCACGGGAGTGGTAGTCTTGTCTGTTGAAGAAGTAATGTTCGCCACTCTTGAAGAGCTGTTGAGAATGAAGAGGAACCTCCTGTTTTCCTAGAAAGAGAAGTTAACAACTTACTCTTAGGCTTAGGTTTCGGCAGAGGCCGCGGAGGGAAAGGCAACAAAGGAGGCGGAGGCGGAGATGAACCAACAGATTTGAAGGTTGAACCGTTAGATTCAGAAGAAGAGGAGGAGGACGAAGCAGAGGACAATATGGCTGATCAAAAACTGGAGTGGATGACCAGGGCCCATTGGCACTCCAGGGTGTCTTGCATAAGATGCCAAGACACATAGAGAAGCTGTTAACGAAGTATGACCCTGGCAGAACAGTGAAGGCAAAAGACCATCTAGACACATTCTACCTACATTTGCAGACACTCGAGGTACATCATGATGATGCTGAATGTAGACTGTTTCCATGTACCTTAGATGGCAGAGCAGCTGTATGGTACCATAGTCTCCTTGTCAACTCCATTCATAATTAGGGGTTGTTCGAGAGAATTTTCCTTGAGAATTTTGTTGAGGACAAAACCCCTTCCATGTTGTTAAAAGAGTTGGGTAGTCTCAAGATGGAGCAGAAAGAAAAAGTGAAGGATTTTAACCAGAGGTTTAACCGTATCTTGAACAAGTTCACAGTAGACACTAAACCTCATGACTCCATCACAGTTGACTACTACACATTTGCACTGCCGACCAGTATTGCGCAATTCGTCAAGCGAGTGGCGAAACCAACACTTTTAGAAAATTTCCAAGAAACAATTGACGTGGAGAAAGACCTGTGTGTAATTGGAGTCATTATAGATGACGAATCAGCTAAGGACTCCAAAGACACGTGCGGAGGTCTTAGATTGCTGTGAGTAAGGTAAAGAAGCAATTGATGTGGAGAAAGACCTGCACGAGATTGGAGTCATTGTAGATGACGAACTAGCTAAGGGGACTCCAAAGACACAGGTAGGAGGTCTTAGACTGCTGTGAGTAAGGTAAAGGAAAAGGAAACAAGTGAAATTAAGACCCTTACTCGGCATCAAGTCCTTGACAACCGAGGTAGTTGAACTTAAGCAACGGACGATCGAGATAGCAGTGAGCAACAGACCTCCCAGATTTGCGCAGAGGAAGAATGTGACATCAAGTAGCAATAGTAGCCACCCGGTTAAATCTGTGCAAAGCTCGAATGTTGTGTTCCAAGTGGACCAAATTGCGAAGGATAACCTTTGCGCGATCCACAAAGAACGACATTCAGAGAAGTTTTGTCCAGAATGGAACCGAGTTATGAGCACTATGGCTTCAAGGTTGAATGATCATTTTAAAGCCAGTGAGCAGGTGCAACCGGAGGATGAAGATGATGAAGAGGATGCTGCATCTGATGAAGCTCCAAGTTCTGGGCATGTAATTAACATGTATCAATGTCTCAAGGCTGCCCAGAAGAAAACAACCACCAAGGAGGAGCCCCCAAAGCAGAGGAATTGATACAACTTGAGAAGTCAAGGGGCTCTCTCCGTGTTTGAGATACCGAAAGGAAAATTTAAAGAACTACTCAGAACAGTTGATCGATCGTATCTTCAACACAAAAAACACAAAGCAAGTTCGGGAAGACAACTACAACGACAGATACGTCCATGAGCAACAAACTCCAAAACACTCTACCGTACAGTACAAACACAAGTCTTCCCCCGGACAACTTGGTGAGTCTTCCCGCTTTGGATTACAATATTGTTGAAGATATGAAGAAGACCCGTGCAAACATTTCTCTATACGAGTTAACCAAGCTCATGGGTCAGCGAGATATTCTTTTGCGCGCACTGGGGCAAACCTCCACAGACAATGTTGCCTCTTCCAGCAAGGGACCAAGCAAGTCTCCTCGATCACTCGCATCTGTGTTGAATGTGCTTTGCATGGAAGAAGCGAACCCGCTCTGCCCACCATTTTTGTTATCATTCGAAATATTTAACTTCAATGTCCACAACTGTTTGGTTGACTTTGGCGCATCAGTCAATGTCATGTGACTCTCCATTGCTAAACAAATCAATGCACAATGGAGTAGTACAACTGTGCAGATCATCCAACTTGACCAAACATGTGTGCCAGACATTGGTGAACTCCGGGATGTGATCATCCGGTTATTGTCTGACAGACGAGTTCACTAGTTCATTAACATTGTGATTGTGGACATCCCGGATTCATATGGCTTATTGCTCAGCAGAGACCGGTCCAACAAGTTGCAAAGATATTTTGCTACAGACTGGTCACACTTATGGCTTCCGTACTAGGGTAGAAACAACTAGATCCGAGGGTTGTCAGAGAGATATATGAAACATAACATTACTCCCTTGAATGGTTAGAATGAACCGTTGTCTTTTGCATAATTTTTGTTCGACATTTACTTTTTGGAAATGCAATTGGGGTGTTATCTTGCATAACCGAGTCCCACCCCACCAGATACATAGTTGGGTCTCCTTCTTTGCCCAATTGGTGGAAATGAAACTTGTACAATACATTGTAGCAATGTTAGCAGTAGTGTTAGCAGTACTAGTGCGGTAAGCGGCCCTTGTATTTCGACGGACCTAAAACACAGGATGGCCCTGGAGCCGGGTGTGTTTTGATAGATCCAAGGCGAAGGAAACACTTAGTCTCAAGCCGCTTGGAGTTCGAGTGCACGAACAATATTGCGGAATATGAAGCACTCGTTTTGGGTTTACAGAAAGCCCTCAGCCTCAACGTTGCTATGCTGAAAGTGGTAAGCGATTTAGAGATTGTGGTACGTCAGGTACATAACACCATACACTATGTTTCACCTCGTTTTAAGAGTTACCAACAAGAGGTATGGCGACTTATCTCTAATTTCCAAGCTTTTAATATCATCTCTGTACCAAGAATGCACAATGCAGTTGTAGATACTTTGGCAAATGCACTTAGGGATAGATTTGCTATTGAAATTTTGTATAAGCCATCTATCCCTAACAACATCACTAGTTTGTATGTTTTTGATGATGATGAACAGATATTGCATTTCATGGCCAACGTTGACGGTCTTCAAAGACACAACAATAGATGAAGACGTGCACGAGTAGTCTTTGCAAAACATAGCTGATGACAATAAAGGCAACCTCATCCCCAAGGGTGTGGTTTCACTCGAGAAGCTATATGAATTGCAAAACCGCTTCAAAGGGCCCAGGAACAATAAAACCCATAGTTCCACACTGGTGCACGGACAGATTAATCTAGGAACAAATAGAGCTCTGAAGTTCATGAATCTCGGTACGTGTTGCACAATGGAAGAGCGACAAGCATTTGTCTGCTTGTTTAGACACTACCGTGATGTATTTGCGTGGACATACGATGACTTGAAAACATATGACACGTGAACAATCCAACACATCACTCTGATCCAACTTGATTAACCAAGTTAACACTTTACTTCGAGAGATTATACTGGATGTTAATCATTATTCTACATAATCTAGAGAAAGTCTTAATTCTTTATTTATCCTTGAGTAAGTTAGATTTTTACGTTACAAAGCATGTTAAAAGGTTCTGCACATATGAATCTTATCCAAGAGTTACTTTCAATATGCATTCCTATGCTTCTTATTTCATCATCTAGCTCTATGTCTCATAAAGCCCGCAACCTAACCCATTGCATTCCTTCAATCCTTTAAAAGTATTGTTTCCATACTATATGGAATGTATACTAACCTTGTCATAATGCTTCTTCCAAGAACCTTCCAAAATGATGGTTCTTACTGGATCATGATGATCCACCTTAGCAAGATGTCTACGTCTAACATAATGTTAGATAATGCTTGGACGAACATTATTCAAAATGGACTATCTATCTATTCTTAGATGATTTCTACAAAGCAACTCTAAGTATGCTACTATCACATGCTTCTAACTATGATGCCATACAAAATCAAGATTCTTCTATAGTAAACAACAATGCATATTATCCTAAAGGAAAGACCAACTTTACAAGGAACTTGATAAACAAGATGCCTTCTTTAATAGTAAAGATCTTTCACATCTTCTTTCTTCGACTTTTTCTCATGTTCTCCCATTTCCTCAGCCACGTGAGCCTTGCTACTTTCCTTTCTTTTGTTGTTAAGATGGTTTGGACAATACCTCTTAAAGTGTACATACTCTTTGCATTTAAAGCATTGAACCTTGGACATATCTTTCTTCTTAGAATTTCCAAACTTTCCCTTCTTCAACTTCTTGACTTAGGCTATAAAAGCTTGAGATTGTTCATTTGATCCAATGTCATCCTTTACCTTGATTTTTGTTTCTTCTAGGATGCATTGCACACATAACTTATCAAATGGAGTTGAGTCTTTCTTGGAGTAGATGTTTGTTGCAATGATGCTCCATTCTAGTGGCAATGCATTTAGTACACAAATGGTCATTTCCGAATCAGAAATTGTCTCTGCAAGCTCCTGCAAGTGATCTCTTAATTGAGATATCTTCATTAGAAAGGATGCCACATCCTCATCCTTTGATTTCTTCATTCTATATAACTTGTTCCTTAAGGACATCTTTTGTCCTGATGTACTTATAGAGTACAAATTCACTAGCTTGTCATACACAACCTTAGAAGTTTTCAAATTTACAACAAATGGAACAAGAGGATCCTTAATGGATTCAACAATGATCCTTTGTGCCCTAACTCCTGCTTTCTTGTACTTTACTAGTTTTTTGAGTCTTGTCTTTGCTAGGTTCAGTAATTTCATTAGTAACATATTCCATTACTTCATAGTCTGTAATTGCTAGGTCAATCCTTCCATGTTAGGAGATTTGATGAACCAATGAGCTTGTTTCTTTACTTGCAGAAAGAACCCATATGACCTGTAGATTCAAACATAAAGTAATAATATGATACTTACTTGAAGATCAAGGGTCTTTCCTTTTCTGATGATGTCTTCAACTTATCTTGAGGCTTTCAAGATCTTCAAAGAGGCTTCAATGTTGGCTTCCAAAAGTGATGCTTCAAAACCTTTGATGCTTCCTTCAAGGGGGTCTTCCAACGAGTCTTCAACTAGATCCTTTGTTCAAGAAAGAACAACAATCTTCCCGTAGTCTTCTTCACACGTTCTTCTAATGAGACCCTTCTTCTAGATGAATATGTCTTCCTTTTCCCCTTAGTAAACCCTTCTTGTGTCCACAAGATGATTCTTCCAGCTGCCTTCTTGTTCACCTCAGCTCTAACACCATGTTGGAAAATGCAAAGTGGCAACTATTAATTCCAATTTACCTTAACCTTAATACTTTCTTGTCGACTTTATTCTTCTTCTTGTGTTTCTTTATTAGATCTTCTTCATCAAACAAATATCAAGAGCAAAATAAACATAATGGACACAAAAAATTAGGCTCTAGCCAGGGCAAAACCCCTCCAAGGCGAAAACCTAGAAACTCTTCTCTTCTTTTAGAATCTGCTTCAAATGAAACCACAAAGACCCAAACCCTAGACCAAGTCCTCCTCCAAGTACCAAGTCAGCCCTTCTAATATCACAACTCAACCCTGCATCATCCAACTTCTAGCTGCAATTTCGACCACAACTTTGACTCTGCAACTTTGACTTGCAACTTCGTCTAGTAGCTTTGACTTGCAACTTTGGCCTTGTAGCTGCTGTAAAAACCCTAACACAACTTCTTCAAGAAATCCTTCTTGGAACAAGACAACTCCTCCCAATGTTAACGAAGTCAAGGGAAAATATTTCTCCTTCTAGCAACTTAATACTGCACCTCGTCCTTCTACAGCTCAAACTTGCAATTTCAACCTTATTTGTAGTTGCAGTAACCTTAAAAATTTGCACGTGTGAGAGAGATAAAGCCCAAAAATAAGATTTCCTTACCTTCTTTTGCCATCTAGACCTTCTCTCAACTTTCCTTGCTTCTTCTAGCAGTAGATCGAACCTTTTTAAGATAGATTGAACTTGTTGGCGAGTGAGTGCCAAATGAGGTTGAACTGCTCCTTTATATAGCCTTTCCAAGGGGTCGAATTCCCTCATTTAGGTCGACTTGAAGCTTCCAAGGCCAACTTTTACTTTGGAGGTTTCCAGGACTTTCTAGTCTCAAAATAATTTTTTTTACAAGATATATTTTGCCCAGAAGAGTCTTATAAACATGATGTTGACTCCTTTGACTCATGACAATAAATCCTATGACCTAACAAACCTTAGAAGTACGAAGAACATGCTTTTACCTAGAAGACCATCAAGAAAGAGCATGAAATGAGTACAACAATAATTATGAAGACCGAAACTAGTTACATTTCCAACACAATATTCAACTAAGATTTTCCATAAATAATATGTATGCTTTTAGACATGGAATAAAGAAATTCCTAGTAATATTTAATTACATGGAAAACCATAAAATCTACATTACAAACTTACAATTCTTCCATGAAATAGGTTTCTTTCAATCCCCAAAAGACATCTCTAAAACAAAATTCAATCTCCAATAGCAATAGCACCAAAAAGATCAATTCTCCACAAGTAGCAAGTTTACACGAGGCGAAGTTGAACTCTCTAAAGGAGGCCAAGTCATACCCTCATATGGTTCCATGTGACAAAGCCCTACTTTGGTTGCCCTGCATCATCTCCAAGGTAGCTAGAAGCATGATGTGGCACATTGTCTCTCAAGTGTTGGGACTCTAATTGGTAGTACAACCTCTCTCTTGTTATCTCGGGGATGACCAACATCATCTGGGCTTTGGATCAAGCCATGCTGATCGAATAGTATCAAGGCCAACTTGGGGCATGCTAGGTCCGTTGGGTACATTATCAAGAATCTCCAACACTAAGCATAATGAGGTCAATGTTTCAACATTTAGGGGTGCTCTAGGGTGTCAATTAGCTGCTAGGGTCATCAAAGTGCCCAACGCTTTGTGATGGAAGGCCAACGTTGAATCTCCAAGGCCATCACTTTGGTGAATCTCCAAGGCCATCACTTCTCTTTGAAGTGTAGTACGACTTGGACATCATGTGGTAAAGGCATGGAGTGTGTGCCCTCAAGGCATCTGCTGATTTGAAGGACCACCTAACAAAACCATCTCAAACTCTAGTGAAAGTTATCATTCGTTAGAGACAATGACCATAAATGCATCATAGTTGACTATACTTAATTGTTAAGAGTATAATAAAGACTTAAAGCTAGGATCACCTTCAAATATCTGACTAGACCAAGTCCCATAAAAGTGTTTCCTACCTTGTTAGAGGTGGTTAGATGGTCAACTCCATTAGGTGCTTCGAACTTTCTAAGGGGAGGTAACATGTCCAAGCCTCAAGGTCAACCCTTTAATTTAGAGGTGTTCATAATAGTGGTACCAATGGAGGGGAAATGGTTCATGATTGGGTGCCATGGTCATGGGATCAACTGATGGAGGCCCATCATCCTAAGTTTATAGATGTATGGAGGGAGTAATCGTGGAGGCATGAGTTACCCTTTCCTTTGGTTGCTTTTTCCACCCTTTTGGTGCACCTTTTACTCCCTTTTGATAATGTTTCAATAAGGAGCATAACTTAGGTGTCTGAGATTGCTTTTATGATATAACATTGATTTACCCCTTAATTATGAGTGGCTTCTTACTCATTAGGGTGGGGACATGCAAGGGTTCCTTCATTATGTGGTGGAGCATCTAGTGTTTGCGAATCAAGTGATGGGGTTAGAGCTCATGCTAGGATTTTGTGTATGCACTAATCAATGACCCACCCATATTTTACATTTTAACTTTTATTTTTCTTTCATTATGGCCAATTTATGCTTTTGCCATTCTTTTAGTTGCAGCAACCTTCAGGGCAAAGTTTTCTGGCGTTTACTCAAGGATGTGGATGTGAGGGTGCCAATCCCAATGAACCAATGACAACAAACCTGAAGGATGGATGTAAAATCAGGAGAATGATGAAGAGTGTTAAGTATGGAATGGTCATGGACACATTACATCAATCCAAGTTTCCCAATTAATGTTCCTCCTATAATCCCAAGGCCTTAAAGTAGGGTCCATTGGAATATGTCCAAAGAGTCAAGACTAATCACCCTAGTAAGGTGAGGGAACAAGTTTATAGTCAAGATTTGTCCATCATCCAGACCACCCCATTAACCATGTTAGAATGCCCAAAACATTAGGTAAAAACACATGATTGCAAAATGGTTAAAATACTTGATGAGCATTGACCCACCTTCCTTAAAGAGGAATGTCGGATGGTGAGAGGTGTATGGCCAATGCAAATGGTGGAGAGATGTGGCATATCATCATATGTTGAGCAATGCATATGGGTGCTAACTAGCTAACTGTCCAAGATAAGACAAAAAAAATTCTCCCTTGGGGTTATCCACTTTTGGTGGGTAACATCTGGCTCCAACTAGGGGACATGTGCTCATTGTAGAGTGCATGATTCATATGCTCGAATGGGGAGTTCATGAGAAACCAACAATCCCTAGGCTCCCAAACTTGTTACTTGCACACTCAAATCAACTTGTTTGCTAGCATGTGTATGAGGTGTTGATTGTCACCCTTGCGTATATATGATATGTAAAACCATACTTAAAGGAAAAAGCTTAGCTAAATGCAATCTAATTGAGAATACAACACATCAACATGAATAATGGTAAGTAAGATGCACACACAATAATGCAAAATGCGAATGCACTGCAACTACCTAAAATGTAAATGCATTAGGTTCCATTGAACAAAGTAAAGTGCTTGCCTCCCATAGGGGAAGGTAAGAGTTCACCATCAAGTTTTACAAAATAGAAATATCCAACCCCTACTTTGCCATGGACCCTAAATGGAAATGGGTTGTCATCGACAAGGACTAAGTCACCAACCTGAAAATCTCTACTTTGTCTTTGAACCCATTGTTTCTTTTTGTTATTTTGGAATGTTGATTTCTTATTCTTGTTCATAGGGGCATTTTTGGTTTGACAGACATTTCTTGTTGATGATCCAAATCCTTGGGCTTATCAAGAATTTTTGCCTCAAAATGTTTTTGTTTCAAGTGTATCTCTTTGGGAGCTATGCTATTTGTGGCTTTGCTAATGGGCTTGGGGAAAGGGAATGGTTCTATGTCTTCGACATGCATGGGCATATGTGGGTTTCTATAGAGAATGAATTTTTTCCCATCTGTGGTGGGTTTGGTAGTGTATGATAGATCCATTTGTAATTTCCCACCTATAGAGGCACACCATTTCTTAGATACGAGCATACCCCAAGCATTCAACACACCAATGACTACAATATCCATTAGCACTGAAATACCTTTGTTAGTAGCCAACAACAATCTAACATCTTTTATCAAGCCATATAGGAATAGTCTTTGAGTCAAAGTCACACACATTCTTATATAGTCTAGTTATTTGCATTTCCAATTGATTCATGATTCTTAGAAGCATTACTTTTGCAGAGGCATCGAAGTCAAGCATATGATTCTATAGGATTAAATTGTTTATCACTAAGGATAATAAAAATGGTGCATGTTCTCCATTTCTTCGGTCATTATACATATTTTGAAGGATCACATGAGTGTCCTCAAACTCTTTTTCAAGGTTGCATTACTTTTGCAGAGGCATCGAAGTCAAGCATATGATTCTATAGGATTAAATTGTTTATCACTAAGGATAATAAAAATGGTGCATGTTCTCCATTTCTTCGGTCATTATACATATTTTGAAGGATCACATGAGTGTCCTCAAACTCTTTTTCAAGGTTGAATGCTCTTTTAACTTGCCCTCTTTGAGGTTCAAGCTTAGCCAACTCTAAAAGAGGCACTTGCACATTCATATTTTCCCAAACACTTCCTCAGTCAACATTCAAGGACATATTAGGACGAGGTGCACTGGGCTTCTGGATGTTCTTAGGAGGTGGGGTAACCTAGTACTCTTTTGGGGGACATTATTACTACTAGTTCTTGCTTGAGGGTGTTCATTGTTTCTTCTAGTGTAATGTAACCCTTTGAATCTCCCTCCCTCTTCAACATGTTGAGTAATCTGGGGTCAACTAGATTAGGTGATTTTTCTTACTTTGATAACTGCGTGTGATGTTCTTTTACTTAACTTGTAGTTGGCTCTTCTTTACTTGATTATTATAGCATTCTTTAATCATCAAACAACTACGAAACAATGAAGAAAAATGAGACAAGAGGACACAAAATGTAGCCTGCTAGCCAGGGCCAAAGCCTCTCCTCTTGAGAGGAAAATCCACAACTTCTCTTTTGATAGAATGTTCATATGACGAATTCCAAGACCTATGACCCTTGACAAAGACCCCTCTAAGACAAGTCAATCCTCTTCTTTGATGAACTTCTCTTACACAAGGTCAACGCTAGTTAAACTTGCTCCAATGCTTTAGATTTTCGGCTTCACTTTAGAGATTCGGTCACTGCTTCAGGTTTGCAATTTTTGGTTTCCCTGCAACTCCTGTAGTTTAGCGCATGTGGATGCTTTAGGGCAGAATAGTGACCCTCTTTCCCTTTGCTTGGTAACTTGACTTGCAATTTGATCTTCTTGGCACTTTATTTTGGCTTCTTTAATGATTGTGATTTTCTGCAACAAGTGATGCCCTAGCCTCCTCGCACGTGTGAGAAATTCAGCCCAAAAACAATCGTTAAAATTTGTTTTTTCTCCCTTTTGTGTTCTTCTCTTCTTCTCTAGCCGTAAGGCTTCTTTTTCCCTTGTGATCAATCTTCTTTCTTGCTTCAACGAACTTGTGTGTGTGTCTCTTTTGTGAGGTCGATGGCACTCTTATATATAGGTCGAACAACCCTTTCATGAGGCCGACTTATCCTTGTCTTGTAGGCCGACTTGTCTTGGAGGGACTTTGACACTTGTATGACTTAAATAAATTTCTTGACATGATACAATATGCCCTAATAGGGTCTTTACATATTACAATGACTCAATTGACTTCCTGACTCAATGACAAAACCTAGAAGCACTCATTGGGTGCTTGACCTCTAAATAAAATAACCTTGAGCATGAAACCCATGCTTCAAAATAATAATGATAATTATTTTTCTCTTTACATCAAATACATAAAATCATGATTACATTACACATTATGAAGACCGAATCTAGCTACACATTTCAACACAACGACCATGATTGGCTCATCACAATGTGTAGTAGGTTCTTCATTGGTCTCTTCATGGTGCTGTTGAGAGAAGAATGGCTCTCCCAACAAGGTATTGTATGGAGCATTATCATTAATCATGTTAAGATGCTCTAGATTTCTTCTTCTTCCACTTGACTATAAAGACACTTATCTTGACTATGAAATATTTCATGTTCGACACCAAGAGGGCCCTTGTTGACCAACCACATTGGTTGGGGCTAGGGTGTTTGGCACACTTTGTGGTGTGACATTGCTTCCATTGAAAGGGTTCTTTTTAGGAGGCCTCTCCTTGTTTAATTTTGGTTTAGGAGGAAAATTCTAACGGGCTCCTCTTTCGCTTTCCAAAATTAGTAGCTTGTTCATCATGTTGAAAAGTGTAACTGGATTCGGTTTTCATAATGACATGTGTAATTATGATTTTATGTAATTGATGAAAAGAAGAAAATAAAATAATTTTTGTAATGCTTGTCTCATGGGTTTCATGAGCAAGGAATTTTATTTTATAGTTAAGGTTCCCATTGTGAGCCTTTAGGATTAGTCATCCTGTCATAAAAGTCAATGTCATGTATGGAGGATCATTCTTGGGCATGTTACACATGTATTTGAGTCATTAAAAGACCCTCTAATACTAAGCTCAAGCAACTCCTTCAAGTGGTTCTAAAGATATCTCTAGAAAGGCATGTCGGCCTTGTCAGTAGGAGAAGTCGACTTATTTGATGGGCAGATCACTATAAATAGGGCAACTTGGCCTCCAATTGAAGACAAAAATTTGGGCAAGGCAATCTGAAGAAGCAGTGCGAAAACCTTAAAAGAGAAGCCTCATCACTAAGCGAAGGAGAAGGAAAGTCAACCAAGCCATTTTCTGATCTATTTTTAGGGCTAAACTCTTCCGCACGTGCGAGATTACAGTACTGTCTACTGCAGAAAGGGTCGAGGTACTACAATCATCTTAAGAAGGCGGATTTCAAAAGGAATCAAGTAAATCCTCTAGTCGAGTTGAGGAAGGATAGTCTCCATCTCAAGCGAAGAAGGTTGAAAGTCAAAGTCTCTCAAGGTCCGAATCTAGGGCTTCTAAAGAAGGACTGAAAACTGCAGATTTGAGCTAAGGAGCAAAATTTGAAGGTTAGCCGAGGGAAGTGGGAGGAGGAAGAAGTTTGACTATCATTGTCTCAAGGAAGAAGTTAAACAAGGAAGCCTTGTGACTTGGGTTTAGAGAGGTCAAGGGTCTTGGTCATGGTCATGGTCTTGGTATTCATCAATTGAAGTCAATTGAAGTCACAAGCTAGATAGTTGCCTAAGGAAACTGCAGTTGAGCAGGTTCAAGCAGAAATGGGGCGATCACCTAGGCATGCATCTGACTCACCCTTGCAATAATTTGAAGAGGAGATGCCTGATGAGCAAGAGATTTTTGACCATGGAGATAGATCAGATGCAGATGTTATCAAGGAACAAGAAGCACAAATCCAAACACTCAAAGATGACTTGGCAAAGGCAAACCACATGGTGGCCTTCTTGAAACAAGAGAACAGGCTTTTGAAGGTGAGCTTGATGCAACATGATACCTCACAAGGTCATCCATCAACCAACAAGGCAAAGGACAAAGGAAAAGCAGTGATTGGTTCAGAAGAGCAGGTTGAAGACAAGGAGCCATCTCCTTCATTAGTACATAGAGACCCTGTTGACCATATAGTTGCAAGCAGTGGTAAGGATAGAGAATATTTGCTTGAGAAGGTCAACGAGCATTTGGAGAAGCTCCTGAGGACGACAAACAGAGCCACAAACCTTTAGAGACACATGGGTAGGCACTACTTCACTAGGAAACCAAATTTGCAAAATTACGGTTAGGAGCATGAAAAGGAAGCTAAAGAAAACCCTAAAAGAGCTTAAAAAGAGACAACCTTGAATTAATTGCTGATGCATCATTGATTGTTTAACTCATCATTCAGGGAGCAAAAGGAACAATTTTAAATACATTTTGCCAAATTTTGGTGATTTTGGGTGTTTTTTGCAGTTTTGAAAAATCATGTTGCACAGAAATGTAGCGAGCTCACGCTACGCTTCTTCTAGGGATGTCCAAATGATGGATTTTTTGCATGGTTGGATAGATCTTGGCAAGTACATTGCAGATGTGGACTTGGTTTGCCATGTTAGCCTTTCAAACTGAAGAAAAAGTCAAAAAATAGGTCAAAAAACATGTTTCTTTTTCATCCCCTTGCTGCGCTTCTGGAGAAGTCTTGGGAAAATCAATTTTCAGAAGCCTTAGAGAAGTGTTTTTGTAGGCTTGAATGTTCAGGCACCTAGCAGATGTCCTAAGCTATCTCTCACATCTTTCAAATCAGCAATTGGATCAGGGAAAGTCCCTCAAAAGGCCTCCACAAGTCACACGCTACGCTTCTGTCTCACATGCTGCACTTCTGAGAGAATTCGCTGCACTTTTGCCAGGAGGTCAAATTTTTGAGTTTCTACAGTCAAAGTCCATCTCTCATGAAGTAATTTGTCTTGTTGTGACTTGACATGATGTAAATGATTGTAATTAAGCTTGTAAATGTCAATATAGTGTAGATTCATGTTCATTAATGCTTGTAAAGTTAAAGTAAATTAGTTTGGTCTAAACATGGAGTTAGTTTCTAATCTCCCTAGTTTTAGGTTTGGTTAGAGAGATTGATGTTATTAGTTTCTATCATGATGGATTCGACCCTTGAGAGGGGGAAATGTAGTTTTTGGTCTATCTGTAACCTAATCTAAGTGATAGAGAGGGTTGGATGTTTGATAACCATACCTTGGAGCTAGTGTACACCTTTTTGCAGTAATACAACGGGCAATTGCAGCTATTATCTTGGGATTTTTGTGGTATGCTTTATTGACAATGTTTTTTTCTGTTTATCATCAAATTGAATATATATTTTTCCTTACTACCGTATCTATGCTTTCTTGTGATAATCTCATAGGTGTTTAAGCAGAATTCATAAGTTATATGCTCTGTTTTGATGGGATTTTCATGTTTATGTTAACTTCCTCTGATAAATAAATTCATAACTCATATGCTCATTTTGATCCTTCACTTATTCAACCATACACCACAATGACAACCTACTTCTGTTACTGAGCATACATACCTTGCCCCATTATATCTCTACAATTGATCATTCGAAACCCTAGCCTAGTTCCTAGATCTATGAGCTTCATTCAGAAAACCCTAAAATCAAAAACAAGTGAGCTTAATATCTAGCCTGACATCTGATTTCCTCTCCAGTCACTTCATTGGCTGTGAGATTCTTGAGAGGGCCCTCTTTGATTTGGTAAGGCTAGCTACCAGATCTAAAGATTGGTTTGAGGTTACCTCTGTCAGTTTCCTTTCTCAGCCCTGGGACAGTGAGCAGTGCTAACATGGTCAATAAGTTTCTAGAGGGGAAGGACTTCTTTGAGCAATTTATCAAACCTTTCTGTGAATATTTTGACAATCTCATTTTTGGTTTTCCTGGCTCCCTGGAACTTATCTAAGAGTTGTATCCATCTTTGACCATGGCCCATCTCTTGTCGAATGCTTGGTGGAAGAGGTCCCAGTGCTTGAGGCTACCTTCTTGTATATCTTGGTACCAATCCCTAACACTCCCTTCTAAGGACAAGGCAAACAACATCATAATGTCTTCCTCTTGGATCAACCTTCCACCCACAACCCAATATTATTCATGCATGTGTTTTTTTGCTGTGACCACATCAATACCTGTTGAACTTAGGCAACCACTTGTCATCCCTATCAGGTGATTTGTGAGGAGCATCAGGGAAGCCACTCACACCCAATGGTTTGATTACATCAATTAGCCATGGTTTGGCCATGGTGTCAAAGTTGGACGTATTTCCAAAGAGGCTCCTAAGCACAAGATTCTTTAGAACTAGGGGAGAAATGCAAGTGTCAATAGTCATCTTGTAGGTAGTTTTTTTCTTCCTTGGAGCTATGGTATCGTTAAATGAGCTACTAGGGGTAATACAAGGATACATTTTTGGAGTCGACAAGAGAGAATCTATGGTGTTGTTTATAAGCCATTCTCTCCAAAATTTAATGATCTTAGTCCTCGCAAATGACACCATAAATGTTGCCTCAAAACCTAGTAGGTCTTGTGAGAGGCCTCACAAGGTGAAAGCCAAACCTCGTTGCAACAATGAGAGAGATTGCCACTATCACCTCAACAATATTCCTCCTGTACTTTAGTGGAATTGCACCACAAGGGAGGCTTCCCATTGATTACCTAAAGGGTATTTTAAATTGGATGTGTTAAGGTGATTTAAATATGGGCTAGGTGAAGACACTCTTTGATGGAAAAGCATGCAATTTTTTTTGTAAAGGAACAATTTATCAAACACTAAGCCTAAAAAGAGGCACATGTGACTTAGGGTTTCAAGATGTGTAGCAACGAAGGAATTTCTAGGAATACATGCACCAAATAAAGGGTTTACATATAATCAACAAAGGAGAAAGCAAACCCTCAAGTTGAGCCCTAAGTTGAAGCCCTAGCTAGGTTTAGGGTTTTTCTAGAGCACAAATTACTTAGAGAAGATGATGTCAACTCTTTTAGGGTGAATTTAACTATGCAAAAGGCTAGATTTTGAGTTAAATGGCTCAACAAGGTTAAATCCAAGTCTATTTAGCATCCAATGTTCATTTAAGAATGTCCTAATTGAATTTGGCCCTATAAAATTAGCCCCAGTGGCTTGTCTTGAAGGACTTAGAAAATAAGATAAAGGGAAAATATTGATGTCTTGAGGATTTTTTGTCAACACATAGGATGCTAGTGCCTATTCCTACTTGGGTGATGTGCGTCCTTAGGGCTAAATTTAAGAGATAATGAATTAAAGCTTGGAATAAGGGGGAAACTTTTTTATTTTCACTTGTACAAACCCTTGTTACCTTTTTGTCAGGGGATAAATTAAGTAGGAGAAGCTCTCTAGGAGGTCCCTTATGGATCTCAAGGAAACATGCAACAATTTACCAACATTTTCCATAAATAATATGCATTTAGACATGGAATAAAGAAAATCCTAGCAATATTTAATTACATTAAAAACAATAAAATCTGCTATAAAAACTTACAATTCTTCCATGAAATAGGCTTCTTTCAATCCCAAAAAGACATCTCCAAGACAAAAATCAATATCTAATAGCAATAGCACCAAAATTATCACATCCCCACAATTAGCGAGTTTACACGTGGCTAAGTTGAGTTCTCTAAAGGGGGCCGAAATCCATGAGTGATGATGAAATTATACAAGTGAGTGATCCTCTATATATAGGAGGTCAATCTTTCTCAATAATTAGCCTAAAATCCCTATAACAAGTTTAGTTTTGAGTGTACATGAAGAAAATGGTTTACAAGGAAACCCAATAGCTCAACATAACAAAAAAATCCTTTAAAAGAACACACGTGTGGGTTGAAACTCCTCTCTAGCATGATGTCACTCCCTTTTAGGGCAACAAATGCTCTAATAATGCATGGAATGGGCAAGATGGATCTCCAGTCATCATAATCAACTCAATGATTGAGGGGAAGCTCTCAAGTCATGCCTTCAAATGCTTCCATGTGTCAAAACCTCGCTTTGGGTGCCTTGCATCATCCCCAAGGTGGTGAGAGGGATGATATGGCATGCTTAAGCGCTGGGGCTCCAAGTGGTAGTACAAGCCCTCCCTTGTCATCTTGGGGATGACCAGCTTCATTTGGACACTGGATCAACCCATGCCCATCAAATAGTGTCAAGATCAGCCTAGGTGCATGATGGGTCCACTAGGTACATCATGAAGAATCTCCAACACTAACCAAAGTGAGCTCAAAGTTTCAGCATTTTGGGGTGCTTTGAGGTGTCAATAAACTATTGGGGTCATCAAAGTGCCCAATGCTTTGCTATGGATGGCAATGTTGTATCTGCAAGGTCATCACTACTCTCTAAAGTGCAATACGACATGAGAATCATGTGGGAAAGACATGGAGTGTGTGCCCTCAAGGCCTTCACTGATCTGTGAAGGACCACTCAGCAAAACCATCTCAAACTCCAGTGAAAATTACCATTTGTCAGAGACAATGACCATAGATGCATAATTGTGGACCATACTTAATTGTTAAGAGCATAACAAGACATCAAACTAGGATCAACTTCAAATATCTGACTAGGTCATGTCCAATAAAAGTCTTTCTTACTTTGTTAGGGGTGGTTAGATGGTCAATCCTATTAGGTGCTTCCAACCCCTATGGGGAGGTGACATGTCCAAGATCAACTCTTCAATTCATTTGTGTTTGTGATAGTGTTGGCAACGAAGGGGAAATGCTTCATGGCTAGGTGCCATGGTCAATGGACTAGCTGATCATTTTGTTTCATGGAGAATCCACTCATATATTCCACTTCATAACTCCGATCTACTCCAGGACGTGTGTCTCAGATAAATTTGTCTTATTTCTAGGGGAGGTGACATGTCCATGATCAACCCTTCAATTCATTTGTGTTTGTGATAGTGTTGGCAACGAAGGGGAAATGCTTCATGGCTAGGTGCCATGGTCAATGGTCTAGCTGATCATTTTGTTTCATGGAGAATCTACTCATATATTCCACTTCATAACTCCGATCTACTCCAGGATGTGTGTCTCAGACAAATTTGTCTTATTTCTAGGGGAGTGCAGATGCCTCAGAAGGATGGCATCCTGCCTTACAGAACCAGGAATTGCAAATGTTTCAGAATAATTACATCTTCCCTCAGTGGACTTCGACTTGCCCAGAATTTTGATGTCCTCCAGAGAGAAATCTCCTGCTTGCCATAACAAGCAAATCCAGAGGTCAAACCAGATTCATTCCAATAACCCGTGCCAGAACAAGAGTAGGGTGACTAGGTAGGGTGGGATCACCTCAAGCTAAACTAGTCCAAGGAGAAATGGGGTCTTAAAACACTCAGAGCCCCAGGCTCAAAGGAAAACAGAGACAAATGATCCAATCCAAAGATGCCTCAAATGAATCCAACCCTCTTGTATTTATATATTTCCTTGAGAGGATCTTTTCTCCTTAATTAGTTGAGTGACGTTCACATCAAACCCCAAATTTGGATTTTTTTGCCCCAGATACGCCAAAACTTGCCCTCTCCTCTCCAACATTGGGTATTTTGGGGTTTTTCCCCTTTATTGAGGACTATAGCCTACGAGGATCGATTGGCTACTTCATCCCTTGGGCCAATTAATCCCTTGTGGACATTACAAAATTTCATTATCAAGTTCCTGCATTGAAAATTTGCTCTCTGTTGACAGTCCAGGTTGATACATAAATTCCTAGAAAATTTTAGTCAGCGGGCACTAATTCTGCATGGGGAGCAAGAACTTTTTGGGGTATCAATGATCTGTAAACTGTTGTTGATATTCTACTGGAACCACTCATTAAAACAGATCTTGTATTATGTTGAAATCTTTTATTTTGCAGGTTTATTTCGTTAGATCACAGATTTACTATTACTAGCTTATTGCTCAAATTTATGAAAAGAACTGAAGTACAAAAATGAAAGAGCAAGCAAATAAATACCATCCACACAATGAACAAAAGATGTATCCTGGGAGACCTAAAATGGGATAAAACCCAACTAGAAGGGGAGGCCTATGCTCTTTTCTCTTCCTTAAGTTGTGAAATGCTAGTAGAAGGAAATGTGGCACTCACTATGGAGGTGCCTTTGACACTGTAGCCTGTATTGCTGCCACAGAATGCTCTCAAATCCCACTGCTAGATACTCTGCTCTACTATGGAACAATGATGATAAAGAATGGAACCCCTTTCTCTTCCTAGTGGCCCAATGTTTAGCATATATGATAGCCATCTAGGGTTAGGGTTTTTACATGCCTCAATACTCAATTAGTGTCAGGTTTTGAACCTTCTAAAATTTTCTTGAAAGTCCACATGTGGCTAGCCCCACTTGTGTGAGTAATGATGCTGATTTCACAGCCTGTCTGCCATGGTGGTCAACAAGCAAAATCAAGTTGCGTGAGGCATAAGCTCTGCATACAATCTTTGATTGAAGTGATTTTTGCACTGTTTCAAAAATATTGGTGTTTTAAACAGCATCAAGGGGCTGCAAGCTATGCTCACGAAGTTTTGACCCCAAAAGGTATTGTTTGATGCCTCAAAATGGCTATGGAAGGTTCTAGACCCCAAATCTCCAAATTGGGACCTGCGCGTAAAATGGGCTCTACAAGCCAATTCCTCTAATGTGCCACCTAGAAAGTACCAAGATAGATGAAAATTTTATAATGAGCATTCCGGATCAATCAATCACAAGCATCAGAATTGCAAGACATCTCGTATAACGTGCTAACGATTGAGACAACCATATGAACTTCTCATGCACGTCACTGCACACCAAACTGTGTCATGGAAATCATAAATGTTGGAGTCTGAGGTGTTACAGCATAGCAAGATGTCTTTAATGAAACCACAGAAAGAACATACTTATAAAAAATCTGTTATCTGAGATGATTTGGTAAACCTCATAGCACAGCAAACACATCAAACTCTGTTAATAAGATGCTGGTATGCCAAAAGCAACAATACACTACAGGTACCTCTGGAAAAGCAAGACTGGTTGTGATGTTGTATGGATGCATAAAGCTCTGGAAACTGGAATGAGGCAAGTTACAGTCAAAGCAGTGGCCTTGATGAGCTCCTTCCACACCCTAGTATACGCTGAGTATAAGGAACATGAGGCAGTTTTATTATAGGCGAAGAATGCATCCCATCATCAATGATGAGACACCAGCCAAATTGAATGTTTGAAGATCATTAGGCAGCAGCTGCAGATGAACAAACCATCAGATATTTACCTACGTCAGATCTCGGTGAAATGAGTTCATGCCAAATATTCAAGCTTGAGCTACCTGACACATGCAAAATACCTAGGAAACATGACGGTGCTTTTTGTCTCTGGGATCAATAACTTATGCAAATGAATCTGTGCCATATTTAGTCATATCCCCAACATGAGAATTTTTTGCATTAGTACTCCAATTTTTATCATGGCAGGGGAATTGTTTACTTGTGAGAGTAATTGTGTACTAAATGTTTATGGCTCTATGACATATCCTTTGACATCTGTTGAATCCATCAAACAGACCTATCATATAAAGTCTCTATGCCAAACCAATCTTACCTCTGCTAAATTATCTCAAGCAGTGAATTCTCCTCTGAAAGCGAAGGATTATATATTTAAGACATTACCAGATTATTCACCAGACTTGCCTCCTACATGCATATTATAAATTATATCCAATACATGTGAACTACTCAGTATGGAGTATAATTATTAAAATAGTTTAGTGAAATAAGCTGCAAATGCAATTGTTAAGTCACAAGAAATTGAATCAACAGTTTTGGAGAAACGTAAAACAGTTCTAACAAGAAATGACAACTCCAGTAATAGCTGTTCCAGCAATGTACAATACTATGAAGGCAAAGCGTTCATTCTTCAAGATTGATCACATTTAAACAGCTTATCTTGTTGGTGGGGCTTCTCAGAAAATTCTAAGCTTAACCAAATTATATGTTTTGATGATGCTTGCAATGAGAACATGATTGGCGTAGTTAACACAATAATAATTGACAGTTTGCATTGGTCCATTGGGTAGCAAATGATATTAAGTCTATGGATATCCTTTTCAGTCCCACTGACCTACTTTTGTGATAATTTATAGGACATTAGTAAAATTACCTCATCTTATCTTAAATGCTAAAAGTTAACTGTACAGTGTACACTGTACACACTCAGCTTGCCTACTATGATGGATCATACAGCTTATCCATGATAGGTCCAGTACAAATGTCCATAAGATAGAAGTTAGTCTTCATCACTGTGCATATCCCTCAAACTTTACAGACCCTTAGTTGTTAGAAAGACTGCTGTTAGGTGATTCATATCAATACAATGTTCAGAAGTGGGTAAGATTCAGCACTCTGCAGACGAGGGCCTTCCGCTCGTCTGCATTTCCTGGTCTCCCAGAGGAGCAGCCAGAGATCTACCCAGAGTTTCTTCTCTTTGGCCTCGGATGTTAGGAGTATCACTAGCTCCTATATCCCCCTCAGGATCATACAGATATGCCCACCTCCGATATCTTCAGCAGACTCTGCAGGTGAGCCAGAGATTTTCTTGCCCCCCTCACCCTCGGCCATCAGGTCTCGGCAACCTTGATTTCATTGGACTTACGGTCTTGTTACTTACACTGGGAGACTCTCTTATTGTAGATCTTGTTCCTTCCCTATATAGTTTTATCTATATTTGTTTATTTATTTTTAGCACTCTGTGTGTATTTCTCTTTATCACTGTTTGCATTTCCTCAGAGTTGCATTTTCATTTTCACTCCCACATTGTATTCATACTGCATGTACTTTTCAGTCCCTCTGACCTACTTTTGTAGTCATTCGTTGGACATTAATAAAATGATCTTATTATCTTATCTGCCCTGCTATCAATTTTCTCTCTTCTACTTTAGGAAAACGGACAAAAAGACAGCCAGCTAGATTTGACTAAAGCTTATCTTATTCTATTTAGCAGAAACATGTCATGGCATATAGGGCAATTGGTATCATGTGAATTCCTAGTAGACACTGCATATCTATGAAGAAGTGCAGAAGCTTTCTCTTGCATTTTACTTCATTCTTAATGATGTTTAGAAATTGTCACCTTTGAGTTATACATTATGAGACACAATATTTTAGATAATGTTTTTCTATGTTGCAAAGGAATTTTGTAACTAAATACTGATGTGCTGATTTATTTGATGCAGTTATCGTACCAACTACTTCATTATAATAACGTTAATCCTTGGTAAGTCTGGCACACCGTTGACATTTCTGTTTTGGTTTCATTGTTTTTGTTGTAGGTTGGACTGATTTCAGACCACTAATTAGTGACTGTTAATCGGCTGCAGGGCTGGCCTTTCTGACTAATCCCCTTTCCCTCTTGGCTGCTATTTTGGCTGGATTTACTCTTGCAATACTTAATGACAGGTAATGCTAGTGTTCATATTTTTAATATTTTGATATTTATGGGAATTGGCCTAGCAACAGTTCTGTTTGAAAATCAAGTTGCTTTTCACAAAGACCACAGAACTACTTGTGCTCCAACCTTGTTTGGAGACTAATAAAATGGGTTGTCACTTGAAGGTTAGATGCATGGTATGGGTTCTTTCCGCATTCTGGTGATTAACACTACAATGTCTTACATCATACACAATACATCTCTTTAATGGCACATGATTTGATGATCTAACGAGTGCCAATAACAGAAAAGTTGAATAAAAAATGGAACTTCAATTCTTTAGCACCTATACATGGCTTTGCACAATTGCCAGTATGTAAAGAATAGGTTGAACGCAGAAAGGCCATCTTTGCATGATCCCAGCTTATTCAGGGCGACTTAGGCTAGCCTGTATTGGCATAATCCGTTGCCTTGTTGTGCCAAAGTGTTAATTCTTTATGTACATGTTCTGCCATTGTCCAGAGGCTCGAGCTATATGGTGTTGAGTGCCCATATTTGTAGCCCCAAAAGGATAGGCTTGGTACACTAGTTTTTGGTTGACTGGTTTTTTGGTCCAGTTTTTTTACTAGTTCTGGTCCAGTTCTCGTTGGTTCTCGATATAGGGGTTCTACTGGTTCAATGACTGGGCCGATTTTGATAACATTGACCTACTAACCTTTCTTCTTGCTAATGATAAGTTATTAGTTACAGGAGATTCAAAATAAGTGATGATGTTGGTTGTTAGCACAAAATATAGCAGGCCTTGGAGAGGGAAACCGTACAAGACAAAGAGCTAAGACCAAGTGTTAACAATGGGACAATGGCCCACTGTCATCACAACCAGGTTCCTTACTCTTCACAGACTTTCATTGGTGGGAGGAGTCCTGGTAAGATTTTGATCATTTATAATAGGTATTCTAGGGCTTAAGGTGCAAGGTGATAGATTAAGACGTCCTACTTTAAAAGGATCAATGTTTTAAGGAGAAGATTTATGGAGAAGAAATGCGGTTGACCACCAAGGACTTGGATTAGTGCCTTGTCCTTTGGGCATAGAGTCTTATGGGGCCAAAGGTAGCTAAATCGTCTCTAAAGAGTACTAAAATTGTTGCCCTAGGTACCAATTCCTAACATTTACCTACTTCAAACGATAATGCAGTTTGATGGAGAGTTTAAGGATTCCTCCACTAGGAACATTCATTACATGTTATACAATAAATAACATGTTCAATACTCAACTAGAAAGCTTTTCAAAAATTGATTTTCAACAATTAGGGCACAATTAACACATTCTAGAAGCTTTCATACATTAAACAATTTGAAGATAAAAATTCCATCAACATGAAGCACTTACAAGATAACATGCAATATACCCATCCATTATCTAAGATATAGCTCCAAAGACAAGATTGAATTAGCTTCCATACATCGAAATGCATCCACAAGGCCTCCAATAGCCAAGAAAGAACAAGTGAGAAAATATTCTAAGAGGTCGAATTCCAAGTGTGATGATGATGAGAGACTCAATTGAGGTATCTTCTATTTATACATGTCTTATGATCTCTGAATTATCCTAGAAGCCCCTCTTAGTTGTCAAATGATGGGCAAAAACTAATTGAGGTTACAAGCCAACCTCACAGCTGATGTTAAAACTTAAACATAAGAAAACACCCACAAGAGGATCGAAATGATGATGTCATCCATGCGTGAACCTCTTGGAGGCATGCGTTGAGCTCTCTTGGTGCCAAGCTGAGTGAAGAGGGCTCCAAAAATTATCCGCTAGGGGTTGGCCCCTAGATCTCCATGCAAATGATTGTGTGGACAACAATTTTGTGTTTGGGGCACACAATGGGTCTCATGGGTCTCCTGGTGGTAGAATAAGCTGGTTCTACTCCAACGTTGAGGGCTCAAAGAATGGTGCTAGCCCTCCCATGTCTCAAAGGGTGAGACAAACCTCATATGGGCCTCTGATCAACTACCAAATCATGTGTACACTGTTAAGCCGACTGGGGCATGCTAGTCCAAGTGCATCATCTCGTGAATAATGTGGGGCAAAGCACAAATTACTAGGGTGTTGTAGGTGCCCATGGAATGTAATGATGCTCTTCAAGTGATAGGAGTCCCATGGCTCTCAACGCCTCACCTGTAGGGTGTCATATGCTCCTCTAGTGGACTTGGGCCCCACTTAAGTTGCCTAGCCCATGATGAAAACTACTTGCCAATGACATAATGTCCAATGCTGCGTCTTCACCATTAGGTACAATAATCATTAATGCATCTAAGTGAACAAAGCTTGTTAGTCAAGGGCAAATTGAGACTTTATATGGGGCTTCTTTTCCAAATTTGGGGCTTTGATCACACAATAGTGTTACCTCCCTAGGTAGGAGTGGCTAATAAATGATCCTATTAGGTGTTCCCAACCCTAAGGGGAAAGACATGTCCCTCGTACATCCTTCAATTAATAGCTGGCATGTGAATAATGATGAAATTAATGGGGAAAAGGGGTCTTGAGGCCAAATACCATGGGTACAAGGATAGCAATAATGAGGAGGTCGACATATTGGGTGTACAAATGTGAGGAGGGAGTAATCATGGTTACATAAGCTACCCCAACTTTTGTTTTTCCACCCCTTTATTTGCCTTCTGCTTTTTATTGGTTTTTCTTCATATTACTGCTCGAAGCTCTAGGGCATGAGAGTATGTTGTGTATGATGTAAAGCAGTTATTACCCCCGTAAAGGTGGGGCCGTTCATCGCTCACTATGGTTGGGACATGCATGGGTTCCTTTAATGATGTGAAGGGAACTCATGGGCTCTAGGAACCATGGTGATGGCCATAATGTAAGGGGTAGAGCTCATGGTTGGCTTTTGCCCACGTGCTATATTAAATTTCCTGACCATCTTTTGCATTTTATAAGTTTCTTTTGTTTTGTTTTTTTACTTGTGGCCATGATATGCTTTTAACTTTCTTTTAGCTGCATCAACCTCCGGGGAAACGTTTCCATTCTCGACCCAAATATGTGGACAAGGGGAGGGGGTGTGCTAGTGCCTTGTGGACTCAGTGGTCATGTGAACCCAAAGAAGGAAAATGGTGGAATAAGGCTTGTAATGTGCGCATGGGAGTGAAAAATGGGACCATACTACTAAAATCAAGGTTTTTCAAGTAGTTCCCTTCCTAAAGCCATAGGCCAATAGGGGAGATCCCATGGGACTAGGATTTAAGGTTAACCCCCCATTTAAGGTGAGAGAACAAGCCCTTAGTTATTCCAAGTCACCTAATCATCCATGCCCAAAATGCCCAAATGAAAAACAAGCATGAGCCCTTGCACAATGAAAAACATACCTTTTGGATCGTATTACCCACCTTCTAACATATGCTTTGTACATATGGGCTAAGTTACTAGGATACGGATACGGATACGGATCCGGATCCGGATCCGCTAGTTTTTTTAAAATGTAAGATCCGGATACGGCAAGGATACGTCACGTACAATATATATATATATATAATATATATATATATATATATATATATATATATATATATATATAATTTTAAAAAACACCTTAGAGCTAAAAAATCAAATACTCCATGAAACCATCAAACACTTTTAGAACATTGAATGATAAATATGAAGATTGAATGATAAATGCTATTTAGATCCATTTGATGATCTGTAAATTTATTTAAATTTAAATAACATTGCACCCTAAATACATTAAATTTTAAATACATTAAAATTAAACTTAAATACATTAAAATTTAAATAGTCAAATATTATATAAATTACTAATTTCTAAATATTATAAATTATAATGATTTAAATTTATATTTGACATTTGTAATTAAATTTATATTTGCACATAATATATATTATATATTATATAATATATATCATATATCACAAAAAATGAATATTAAACATTTGTACATAATATATATTATCCTATGCATGGATAATATATACGCCCGCACTCTGGAAAAACAACCCGGCGACTGTGTGCTGCCTAACTGTGTGCGGGCGTGAACACGGCACCACGTCCTATCGCTCGCCATTTTTAACCATTTTGATTTCCACTTATTTACTTCTTTCTATAGTGGGCGTCCTATGAATTTGTAACCCGGATTCAAAAAAATATTAAATCGGATTCAAGATAAAGCCATTAAAATATCAGTGATTGAATTAAATGTATAATTTATGAAGTTTTTAAATCAATAATTTTTTATTGATAGAATTATTTTGCAACTGTTTTATATTAATATTCGTCCCATCAATTCAATTCAATATTTTAAATGGCTCAAGTCTAACATCCCAATCAATGACCTATGAAGATATGTCATCATAGTATCTTAGTTTTTTTGAGTAAATTCGCAAATATTTGAATTCATTTCTATCTTTATTTCAAATTGTCAAATAAATAATTTTCTATTTTAAAAACTGTTAAAATATTTGAATTTATTCAATCTTTATTTCAAATATTTTAAAACTATATAATTTTCCATTTAAAATTTTAAAAAACTATTACACTAATTATATTTAAATAAATTTTCATATAAAAATATTATATATATTATTAAAACTTCAACACTAAATTATATCTTAATTCTAAAAAAAATTAACAATTAAGATTAAAATAAATCTAATAAAATAGATTATTTCAGCATTGCACCGGACCCACGAGCCATTGTATCTCGCTAAATCCACGCCTCGAGTCCGCAATTAACGGGGCGAGGACAAAGGACAGATATTAAAGAATAGAGAGTTTTTGGTTTGTAAAAAAATCGGCAATAAATAATTGCCATAATAACGCTAACGTCTGTATATATAAACGGGACAGAGACAATGGAACTGAGCTGCCATGTCAGTGTTGAGTGTCACTGTGCTGCGTGCAGGGGGGCCAGCAGCATGAACATAAGTGTTGCGGTGCTACATGGCTATCTGCATGTAGTCTGGCTTGACCACTCGTCACTGTCCAACGAGCTAAGTTTTCAAGGTATTTTGCGGTGAACCTAAGAATAAATACGACATACATACTTAGTTGTATGCTGCAAGGCGGGTAGTCTAAAGCGACATTCCAAGGCGGGTAGTCTAAAGCGACATTCCAACACTAGTTTACGTATTTGAGCCGTATTTTTGGTGTATCGTATCCGGATCCGGTTCAGATCCGTGGATCCGGCAATATTCCTCTTGCCTCTGCCGGATCCGGTAACATAGCTCTCAACCTCCCGATCTCACACGCCAGCTCCCGGCTTCTGAAACCGACTCTCCTTAGCAAAATCTCAGATTGTCTGTCACCCTCTGTGTTGCCTCTGCATGGCCCTTCGTGTCCTTGCGTTAGCCTCTGCGTCTGGGCTACTGGATCACTTTTTGCCTCTCTCTACTGATGATTCTCCGACTGAGAAAATTTCTCTCTCTGGAATCTATCCCTGCCTGTAAGAACTGTGAATAATTTAAAGAACTATTCCCTATGAACAGAATATGAAATAATAGAATATTATAGCCATTGCAGAGACAGTAAAGACTTCTAAAATTAAACATCATGATCCTGTGATAAAAATTTCCAAGTTTTATAAATTTAACTAATAGAACCAATGAGAGTACTTACCTGTAATCCTATGGTCGATGATGCCTCAAACCATTCCTGCTTTGGTTACCAAAAGATTGAAACCACCCAGCCAAACTGAGCAGAACCTCGCTACTCAGTCCAATAAACTTCTCAGATGAAGTAGACTATTTCCCCGTGCCCAGAAACCTCAGAACAAGCAAGGCCCAACTGTTCTTGATGATAAACAAACTCTCCGTGTATAAACTTTCATCCTCCTTTCTCCCCCTTGCCTCCAACCGTCCCTTCCTTCTTATAAGTTTTCATTTAGCGACATCCTCCATCACTGTGTCCAAAGTATGATGTGTTGATTTTTTTATAAACAAAATCTGATTTGATTTTATTTGAATATCTTAATTTGAAATAAAGTTTATTTATTTATTTTAATGATTAATTTTATTTTATTCTGAATTTATAATTTATAATAATTAAATTTTATTTAATTTCATAATTTTAATTTACTATAAGTGGGTCATTGCACTGCCCCTCAGCTGCAAGAAATCTTTTCAATCGAATTTTCCTCCTGAGAACTTCTCACTTCAGAAAATTGATTTCTTGATTTCTCTTGGTGTGTTTTCCAAATGACCCTCAAGCCCTATGTTGCAGGAAACATGGCATAGAGGTCCGTTTTCGTACGGAAACGGGTACGAAACACGGAAACACGTTTGGTACGGCTGTGAAACGCGTTTCCAGCCGTACTGCCACGTTTCCCGAAACGGAAACGTGGCCAGTATGGCCGGAAACGCGTTTCAGGGCCGTACAACCCACGTTTCCTCATTAACTTGTGTTTTTTTTTAATTTACTTTTAGCGTATGTTAGTGACTTCTAGTTGCTTCTAGATGTGTGTCTAAAGTTATAAAAGTGAATTTTTGCCCTAGTGTTGATATGCAGTTCATCAGGAAGTTTGAGCCATACGCTGTTCATGGTAATGTTAAATTCTTAAAGTAAAAGTAATGTTCTCCTTTATTTTTCATTTTCATCCTTTTACTTAAATTTTTAACATTACCATGAAATGACTCAGGATGTTTGA